>VDFB02284108.1:0-28907 GCA_007258455.2 Sequoia sempervirens | reverse complement strand
CAAAGAAATCTCCCATAAATCCATGCCCAACTCTTGGATGTACCTCCAAAATAATTAAAATGTATTAAAATAGTGAATAAAATAATCCTTTCCAATTCCACAATCAGTTGTGAGTGGAAGCATGCTTTAATTACTTTTAGGAATCTTGAAATTTAAAATTTGGAGTTACGTAGTAAATTGGAAGCCTCTTAAGACTCCATGCACCCATACTTGTTTTTTCTGGCTTTTTGTTTTTAAAGCATTTTCTCCACTTTCTCCCTTCATCCAAATTGCTCCAAATTTCAAATTTAACTTGCAATATGAAATAACATCCAAATTCACAACAAAATTATGAATTTCATTGAACAAACATGAAATTCAAGTCACACCAAAAATTGCAATTAATTAAAATAATAAATCTTAAATTTTTTTTGGTGACACAGGATTGCCACTAAGCCATGGATGCTTCTACATCAATCACATATTTCTTCATAAATGACTCTAAGGATGATCATAATCAAACCATGATTTTGCATCGCTTTTGGATCCATATCAATATTTTCATATGGAAGGCAACCAACAGTCAACTAGGACTCTAAGAGCACTTTTAGCTTGACTCAAAACATGTATTCACCCAAGCATTGTTACATTCTTTCAATATCAAGGACACGTTGAGTATATTATTATTACATTTTAAATGAGATAGAGTTAGAAATGATAATAAATGAGATACAAAGTTAGAAATGATAAACTGCTCGAATAACTAACATTGTCACAATTCAAACATACATCAGTTTACTTATGATACAATTTGCTTTTCTAAATACTCTAATAGAGTCTCTATAGAAGGGCTTCAATTCATGTTCAAAATCTATCTGGTCCTAAATTGCATGTGGTTGTATTACTTCATTTCAAAAAAAATTGGTAAGTATGCGAGCCAACCTGAATGTTGATAAACCCCCAACATCATACCTATCTACTATAATGGTAGAGAACAGGTTGTTGATTGCTAACTACCAAGGTAATACTGCTCATTAATTTCCAAACAAACATTAATTTGTTGTCTTGGAGTAGGTTTAATAATTGACCCAAAAATATCAGTAAATGTTTAAACACAATTTTCTTCTATAAACATGTTTGGGAATATGAATTCCTTTGAAATTCAATGCTTGTAGATACCTAGGAACACCATCTGAGAAACCAATTTATGTTTAAAATTGTAGGTGAACTAGACATATTGCAATCTATCAAGTGGTAAGCCATTCCAATCAACTTGATAAAGGCTCAGTTCCTTAGAAACCACGGGAATTCCTTATTACATGAAGTACAAAATTAGATATAGCTATATGAAGACCACCAATAAAATTTGTTTCAACAAGTATTTATAAACAACCTATTAATTTCTATTGCTCAAATTTCTTAACTCATCATAGTAAAGCTCTCTCTACTTCCTACCATTATTGCCACAATAGTATCATACTATCACATTTCAAATAGGCTTTCAATATATTATTTAAAGACAATTCTATAACTTTGTAAGCTATTTCTATGGTGTTCATAGATCCTCTAAATTATTTTTTCTTTATGATTATCTTACAAGGCATATTCATTGGTGCTTTTGCACACAAATATCATGCAATCCATGCATACAATTTTGCTAGGAATTTTTTGATGAATAGGTAGTTATCTATATTAAAATAAAGATAAAGCTACATATTCACAAAAAAAAAAGTGGGTGATAAGAAGGCATACCCCGAGATTCATATGGAAAAATCCCAAAAAAAGAAGAACCAGAGTCACATGAGCCTAGCCCAGAAGTCCATAATCATTACAATTATAAAATAAAAAGGCCATCACGCAACCAAGGCAGTGCCAATAGAGCCAGGAGGGTCTATGTCATCCATGTGTTTCCCCCATACATCAGCGGGGTTTTGAGTGACATCAGGAGGATGGGCCAACCATCATCATCTTTTTCCTTCTCTATATCTTTATCCTCGCATCGGGGTGAGATTGCACTTGCCCCAGACACAAAAAAAATAATTCCAGAATTTGGCCAACTAGAGCCAAAAGTAGGAGTGTCATCAAAGGGCCTCCTGTAACTGCCATCGTTGCTCCCCGAAACTCCTCCTGAGGGCCACCCTTGGTTAGCCAGTGGAGGAGGAGAGTGGGTCCACCAAGGAGGGTGGGAACCACGTTGAGGAGGTTGGCGAGGGGAAAGTAGAGCCACTCCACTACTGGCCCTAAGAGGGCAACCGTCTGCAAGAGGAGGTGGGTGAAGCGAGCACTTGAGAAATAGTACACGGGGCATTGCCCCAATGATCCAAAAGCACCTACAGGTGAGCCACCTCAAGTGCAACTTTGTTTGCCTAAACCTAAATCTATAAGAGCACATTATAATAGATAATAGCTTTAGAATATAGAGAAACATTTTTATCCATTTGTTCTTTAGAAAATATGTAGGCATTTCTATCTTTCCAAATATTGAAGAGGATTTCGACCCTAAAAGTGTGCCAAAGCTGGGGTATGCCAGTAGGAAGTTTGGTGAGTCTCCCAACATAATCATATGCCGAAAATTCTTTGGTCACAAAGGGTCAAAAAAGTGTGAATCAAGTCCCAAAATTGTTGAGCTTTGGTACAAAGCAGGAAGAAATGCTTAAAGACTAGAGCTTGCCCATGAAAGAACTCACGAGGGTCCTAGACTTCGGGGTGAACAAATGTCGAGGGAGCCACCGGGCAAGCCTTGGAAGAATACACCAAGCAAAGGGAGTGGGAAAGTTTAGGATCAGCACTTGCGGGAGCAAGTGGTAAGAATCTTTTTTAAGTCAGGACATGAGTAGGAGGAGATTGAAGAAGCCACATTTGGTTTAGACTTTCAATCATCGGAAAGTGCGGCGAAAGCCACATGTAACCAAGCCTAGGTTTATAATTTTTGAAAGGGGTGTCTGGGTACCACTTCCACTCCTTCCACCAGGGCTTGGTACCATGAACTCCCACCTTATGAAGCATTTATGCAGAAATAGCATTCACTAGACCATCATAAGTAGCATGGTCTTGGTTTTGAAGCCTATAAAGGGCACAAAAAATCTTCCCACATAATGATGTGCATTGTGGGTCTGTGAAACACCTACTACAAAGTTTGAATAGTTTTCTTGTGGAATCTAAGTTCCTTAAGCCAAGGCGACTTAGCCAGAGGCTAACCATTGTTAGCAAAAGGAGGCGACCACCAAACATTTTGTTGATTGAGGGAAAGCCCAACATGGAAACTAGAGCCAACCCAATGAAGTTGGGGCTTAACCGCCTCCCAGGCTCTCCAAATGATCTTGGCCACAAAATTTCCCACAATTTGAATTGGTTCCTTCATGAATAGAAGGGTTTGAAATCCAATCCCCTTCCAAGCGGGGCTAAGAACAGGAAATCATGACTGTACCAATGCTTGAGGAGAATTTTCCGGGCCTCGTCTCCAGAAGGGCATGAATTATCCATTTCACACATAGAAGTCCCTTGTCATTGAGTGGAGAGAAGCCCAAGTCCCCCAAAGTCTCTGGGAAGGTAGAAAAATTCTTAGAAAACACAATGAAACCCTCTATGGGACTTCACAGAGGTCCAAAGGAAGTCCCAAAATAATTTTTCAAGTTTTCCATAGGTAGCTTTTGAAGGGGCCCAACAAGAAGAATAATAAACATGGGTGGCAACAAGAGTTTTGGAGCTGCACCTAGTATTTCTCTGCTAGAGAAAAGGGTTTGGCTTGATCTAGTATGTGAGCTTTTGCTCAATTTTGGAAAGAACAACTTGCCACAACTCAACTGGAGAGGCTTGGAAAGCAAAGGGAATGCCCAAGAACTGAAAGATTTCCCCTGGTCCAATCCATTTCCAACCATACCCTTGAAACCAGGGAGGAGTGGGAAATATAGACTATTTGTAGCACAAATTTTTGTGCCACTGAATGGTTGAGCCACCCACAAGGAAAAAGGTGTTAAGACATTACAGAGCTACTTTGATATTATCTTCTTCCTCCAGAAGAGTGAGGAAAGAATCATCAGAAAAATGGCAATTAACCAGTTGAGTCTGAGAGTTAGGCAAAGAAATGCCTTTGACACGCTATTGAGAAATTTCTGTTAGCCAAGAGATAGCCAAATCCTTCGATAGCAAGCATAAAGAGGAGCAAGCGGACATCCTTTCCGAATGGAGTAGAAAATTAGTGGTTTGATTTCATCTCATCTGAGTGCCTTGCCATAAACTAATAATCATTTCCAGATCTGCAGTATTTGTCATCATATGTTAGGGTTTAACAGTAATGTGACAGTTTGGGTCTGATTATATTTAAATTGAATTCCAAGAGTAAACTCTAGGGACATTACAGTTTCTCATTTTAAACCTGTGTCATTGATTTCCATTAACACTTTAAGTTGGCTGTGTAAATGGAATGCTACTATGTATAAGGCCACCAGTTTTCCAATCTCACATATTGTAGATTGTGTGCTCTAAATTATATCCATTACAGGTGTTTCATTCAACCAATACAGACAGTGGAGACCAAATCTTTTATTTCAATAAAGATAACACTTTCTGATTTCTTTCAATATGGTATTTCTGCAATATTTGATTGAGTCCTGCCTTGCATTTTGATGCTTACCTTCTGTTAAAATGACATAGGAAAAGCAGTATCCTGGAACTTTAGTCCATTGTCAGGCATACCCATACCAGCAGCAAGCTCTGCATCTAGTTGTGTATGAGGAGCAGGCCCTTCCATTTGCTTCACCCTACATAAAAGAAGAATCCAATGAATGAGAAATGCCTGGCATGTCAAACAAGGAAGCTCCTGTTTGAACAGAAGCATCCATCTAAAACTCGAAGATACAAAATTCTTGTACTTTGCCAAAAAAGTAAAAAGCAAGAACAAATCATTTGTAACAAAAGTACTCAGATGCAAAGAAAAATTACACTCACAATAACAATCATCTCATAGACTCATTCTCTTCATCAGTATGACAGAAAAAGTAAGAGTTAGCCAGAGCATCACAATCAAAATTGGTGTGATGCTGAATAAAAAGTCACTATTGCTTGCTTTTTATGTATGTCCCTTGTTTTTGCTTAGTCATCTTCTGTATGGCATTTATCCAAAATAAGTAGTTGAAGCTTGAGCATGACCGCATAACTAATAGAGAGCGCTAAATAACAATAAAATTATGCAAAGAAATCAGATTTACAAAGCTCTCACAACTCGCTGGTAAACACTTCATAGAAAAATAAATCCTCACACCAAATATAAATTTCTAGTTTGTAACTTGCAACCAGTGGTTCCAATTTCAAATTAATTTTGGAAAATGAAATTACAATCAGTCCCAAATAAGCAATGGGTTGCAACAAGCCCTTGCATGACTCCAGGAAAATACAAAAATAAATGATTTGTAGCAGCAAATCAATTTTACACAACAATTTCTCTCAACATCTGCAATAACAAAAGTTCTTGCACAATTTCAATACAAAAATCTGCAACAACTAGTGTTCTTCAAACCTCTATAAACAACCCCAATCTGCAATAATACTCTTTAGAGTCCTTCCTGGAGATAATCCACGGCTTCCTTCCTGTGCCTTTTCCTATTATCTGGAAGAATTAACTTTAAAAATGAAATTCATTTCCAATAAAATAAACTCAAGTTTTCATGAGATGGAAATAAAATTTCATTTTGGTGAATTTTGCTTCCATTCCAAAGAAATCTCCCATAAATCCATGCCCAACTCTTGGATGTACCTCCAAAATAATTAAAATGTATTAAAATAGTGAATAAAATAATCCTTTCCAATTCCACAATCAGTTGTGAGTGGAAGCATGCTTTAATTACTTATAGGAATCTTGAAATTTAAAATTTGGAGTTACATAGTAAATTGGAAGCCTCTTAAGACCCCATGCACCCATACTTGTTTTTTCTGGCTTTTTGTTTTTAAAGCATTTTCTCCACTTTCTCCCTTCATCCAAATTGCTCCAAATTTCAAATTTAACTTGCAATATGAAATACATCCAAATTCACAACAAAATTATGAATTTCATTAAACAAACATAAAATTCAAGTCACACCAAAAATTGCAATTAATTAAAATAATAAATCTTAATTTTTTTTTGGTGACATAGGATTGCCACTAAGCCATGGATGCTTCTACATCAATCACATATTTCTTCATAAATGACTCTAAGGATGATCATAATCAAACCATGATTTTGCATCGCTTTTGGATCCATATCAATATTTTCATATGGAAGGCAACCAACAGTCAACTAGGACTCTAAGAGCACTTTTAGCTTGACTCAAAACATGTATTCACCCAAGCATTCTTACATTCTTTCAATCTCAAGGACACGTTGAGTATATTATTATTACATTTTAAATGAGATATAGTTAGAAATGATAATAAATGAGATACAGAGTTAGAAATGATAAACTGCTCAAATAACTCACAGAATTGTCACAATTCAAACATACATCAGTTTACTTATGATACAATTTGCTTTTCTAAATACTCTAATAGAGTCTCTACGGAAGGGCTTCAATTCATGTTCAAAATCTATCTGGTTCTAAATTGCATGTGGTTGTACTACTTCATTTCAGCAAAATTTGGTAAGTATGCAAGCCAAGCTGAATGTTGATAAACCCCCAACATCATACCTATCTACTATAAACTGCCATCATTGCTCCCTAAAACTCCTCATGAGGGCCACCCTTGGTTAGCCAGTGGAGGAGGAGAGTGGGTCTGCCGAGGAGGGTGGGAACCACGTTGAAGAGGAGGCTAAGAGCGGGGGAAAGTAGAGCCACTCCACTACTGGCCCTAAGAGGGCAACCGTCTGCAAGAGGAGGTGGGTGAAGCGAGCACTTGAGAAATAGTACACGGGGCATTGCCCCAATGATCCAAAAGCACCTACAGGTGAGCCACCTCAAGTGCAACTTTGTTTGCCTAAACCTAAATCTATAAGAGCACATTATAATAGATAATAGCTTTAGAATATAGAGAAACATTTTTATCCATTTGTTCTTTAGAAAATATGTAGGCATTTCTATCTTTCCAAATATTGAAGAGGATTTCAACCCTAAAAGTGTGCCAAAGCTAGGTATACTTAGTAGGAAGTCTAGGCGAGTCTCCCAGCATAATCATATGCTGGGAAAAATGTTTTGGTCTAAAGGGTCAAAAGAAGTCATGAATGTCCAAAATTGTTGAGCTCTGGTACAAAACTAGAAGAGATGCTTAAAAGACTTAGCTTGCCCATAGAAAGGGCAACGAGGGTCCTAGACCCGAGGTGAACAAGCCGAGAACCCATAGGAAAGCCTTGGAAAAGAATACACCAAGCAAAGTGGGAAAGCTTTGGATCAACACTTGCAGAACAAGTGGTAGAGAATCTTTTTCGTCAGACATGAGCAGGAGATTGAAGAAGCCACATTTGGTTCAGACTTTCATTCATAGGAAAGAGTAGTGAAATCCACCTATAACTAAGCCTAGGCTTGTAATTTTTGAAAGGGGTGTCTGGGTACCACTTCCAGTCCTTCCAATAGGGCTTGAACCCATGAACTCCCACCTTATGAAGCATTTATGTAGAAATAACATTCACCAGACTATCATAAGTAGCATGGTCTTGGTTTTGAGGCCTGTAAAGGGCAAAAAAAATCTTCCCACAACATGATGCGCATTGTGGGTCTATGAAACACCTACTACAAAGTTTGAATACCTTTCTTGTGGAGTCTAAGTGCCTTAAGCCAAGGTTACTTAGCTAGAGGCTAACCATTATTAGCAAAAAGAGGCAACCACCAAACATTTTGTTGATTGAGCGAAAACCCACCATGAAAACCAAAGCCAACCCAGTGGATCTAGGGCTTAACTGCCTCCCAGGCTCTCCAAATGATCTTGGCCATGAAAGTTCCCACACTTTGAATTGGTTCCTTCATGACCAGAAGGGTTTGAAATCCAATCCCCTTCTAAGCAGGTCTATGAACAGGAAATCATGACTGACTACAATGCTTGAGGAGAATTTTCCAAGCCTCATCTCTAGTAAGGGCATGAATTATCCATTTCACACATAAGGAAGTCCCTTGTCGTTGAGTGGAGAGAAGCCCAAGTCCCTCAGAGTCTCTGGGAAGGTAGAAAAATTCATAGAAAACACAATGAAACCCTCTATGGGACTTCGCAGAGGTCCAAAGGAAGTCCCAAAACAATTTTTCAAGTTTTCCATAGGTAGCTTTTGAAGGGGCCCAACAAGAAGAATAATAAACATGGGTGGCAGCAAGAGTTTTGGAGCACACCTAGTATTTCTTTGCTAGAGAAAAGGGTTTGGCTTGATCTAGTATGTGAGCTTTTGCTCAATTTTGGAAAGAACAACTTGCCACAGCTCAACTGGAGAGGCTTGGAAAGCAAAAGGAATGCCCAGGAACGGAAAGATTTCCCCTGGTCCAATCCATTTCCAACCATACCATTGAAACCAGGGAGGAGTGGGAAATATAGACTATTTGTAGCACAAATTTTTGTGCCACTGAATGGTTGAGCCACCCACAAGGAAAAAGGTGTTAAGACATTATAGAGCTACTTTGATATTATCTTCTTCCTCCAGAAGAGTGAGGAAAGAATCATCAGAAAAATGGCCATTAACTAGTTGAGTCTGAGAGTTAGGAAAGGAAATGCCTTTGACATGCTATTGAGAAATTGTGTTAGCCAAGAGATAGTCAAATCCTTCGATAGCAAGCACATAAAGAGGAGCAAGCGAACATCCTTTCCGAATGGAGTAGAAAATCCCAAAGGAAATAGATTGGAAGCCATTAATGGTGATACAAGTAGAGGCGTCTACGAAGAGAATTTGGATAGTCTAAATGAAATTGGGCCAAAACCCCAAGGCTTGCAAGATAGCAAGAATAAAAGGCCATTCAATGCAGTCATAAGCTTTAGCAAAGTCTATTTTAAGAAAAATGGCTTTATGTTCCAAGTGCCTAGCCCACTCCATGCCTTCCCACACAACAATAATATTTTCTAGAATAAATCTGGATTTGATAAACCCAGCCTGCTCCAGGTGCACAATCTAAGGAAAAAGATGGTGCATCTTTAGAGCCAAAGCTTTGGCGATGAGTTTGTAAGAAACATTGAGGAGTGTGATAGGCTGCTAGTTGCAAATATCCTCAGGATCTCTAGATTTAGTTATGAATTTAATATTTCCTTTTTTTATTAAATTACCTAGAGGTTTAGAATGAGAGGCCTCAAGATAAACTTTGTGCAATTTGTTCCCAACACAGTCCCAAAGGGCCTTGTAAAATTCACAAGGGAAGCCATCAATCCCCAAGGCTTTGTCATCAGCCATGGAATGAACAACTTCCTTAAGGTCTTCAATTGTCAGCAATTGATCATAGAAAGCTCTCTGAGCTAAAGATAGCCTATTTGGCACAACAGCAAGGCAATCTTGGAGGGCTTGCTATTGCATAGGTGTAAACTCCTAAGCAGTGAAAACTTGCTCATAGTGATGAACAAAGGCCTACAAAATGTCAGGAAGCTTAGAGAGCACTTGAATTTTGTCTTTAATTTTTTTAATTCCTAGAGATGAGTGCCTAACACACAACCCACCAAAAAAAACTCCTTAGAGGCATGGTCACCAATTTTTAACCAGTGCAACCTAGCTTTGATTTGAACACCTCTTGCAACATACTTGTCTGCAACTTTCTTTTTGTGCTTTAATTCCACCACCCTGACTTGTAATAATGGGGAAAATTGGTTGGCCACCAAATCCTCGGTGGTTGAGTAGAGGTAAGTTGTGGTAGCCTCATAAGACCGCTGGTGAAAAATGGCCTTGACTAGTGCCCATAAATGCGCAGAAATCTAGTCATGTGAGTGATAACATCATTCCACCAAGTAATCCAACCTGTATGATGAGCTGACTTACACTCCAAATTCCAGACTTTGCGAATGTGGGCCAACGTGGGTTGATGAAAAAGTAAAGACGTGTTAAAAAAAATTGAGTTTTGCACGTACAAGGTTGTCTTGTCTCTCATTCAATGCAAACATAAATGGGGAAATGATCTGACAAGGTCACATCCACCAACGGCTTAACTAGGAGAGAAGAGTTGTTAAAAGAGAAAATAGATTGAGCTAAGATCATAGCACAATTAAGGTGTTTAAATATCTTGCTAGAGTTGGCCCTATAATTACACCAAGTGTGCCAGAGAGAATGAGAATGGCGGTGGCCAATATTGGGATTGAAAAGCCCCAATTTATTGTGCATGTAAAACCATGCCTCCCTTTCATTAGCTTCCCATCTAAATGGCAAGGTGCCATCTTTTCCATAGGCCATCTCAACCATATTGAAATCCCCACACAATAACCAAATAGCAACTAGCAATGAATCAAGAATCTAACACCAAAGCACAAAGCATTCCACAACATCATTAGAAGCATAAAGATTAATAATCCCAAAGGAATGATTATCAATGTTGAGAAGGATCCAGATGAGCCAATGAGTGGGATTAGACCCGTGGTCAACCAAACAATTTCACCACCATGGGGAGAAAAGGGTGAGAACTCTGCCACGCCTAGCTTCATGATCAGTACAAAACATTTGATTAGCTAGCCAAATAGAACGACAAGCTAACATAAGCAATAAACTAAAAAAATTAACTTCTTGGAGACAAAGCACTTCAATACTAGAATATTTTTTCAAATGATCCCTAACATAATACTTTCTGGAGAGCTCTTTCAGACCTTGAACATTCCATGAGAGGATATTCATGAATGAAACTCCTCCATATCATTGGAGTTCAACTCCTCTTCATTCAAAGAAGAGAAGTGATTTTGCAAAAAATCTGGCAGAACTGACCCAATCTAAATAGAAGAAGAAGAAAATATTTTTTTCTCTTGCACATATTCACCTTCTTCCAATTGTGGAGAGGGACTGGGAAACCGCCTTTGAGCTCCCGACACGAGAGGAGAAACGTTCGACTATGCTATCATAACAGTAGCAGGCTGAGGTGTAGCCTTTGGCTTAGGTTGCACTGGAACATTATTAGCCCCAGCTAGAGATTATTTCCCCTTCACCAAAGGGTTTGGAACATTCTTCATTGGTTCAAGGGCCTTGTAAGCCATCCCAAAACCATTGGATTTAGTTTTTCGGTTCATAATCGTGGTCCATTTTTCATCAATTTTGGTAGCAGAGTTATCCAACTAATGAGGATTTTTCAGTTTCTCATGGTAGAGAAAGTGTACAAGGAACTTCCAAATGGAAATCCTTTATCTTGTGGTCTACGGATTAACACCTATAACATGTGTTCGGAAGATTAAAATAAGTAACCTTTTGGGTATGTCAGAGAGCTCCAATTTGAATGTCAATGGAGTCTTTCAAATCTTTGGAAAGGTCCACTTCAACACAAACCCGTTTCTGGAATCAAGCCTGAAAGAACCTAGATCTTGCTCAATACAAATGACCCTCCCCAAAGAGGATGCAATATGATTCAGAAAGGAACACAAGGCAAAGGTAAACCAGAAAATTCAATAATATGGTTGAAATTTTTTACTCAATTTTGGATACTATAGTATATTTTTGACAATGAAATAGTGATGAGATTTACTTCCAATATTGCTAGTTTATCCTAAAAATTGAAAATGATGCAAGCTTTGAGTCCAAATCTACCAAGATCAATTCATTGCATAGAGATATTAATATGAGAATTATAAGTGAACTTTATGGAAATTTTTGAAATACTGATTGGAAATATAGGACACAAGGACTCTTGTCCAAATCTAGGCATTAGGAATGGAGATATGTTGTACTTCCCTTCATTAATTAATGGAACATAAGAAAACTCGTCAAAAACAAAAGATACACAATCTATACCTATGCATTACAAATGGATGAAATAGAACAACAAATGGATGAGTAAATGGGGTGTTCACTTGCATGAGTACCCAAACCCTAATAAGGAAATAAAAAAGTATGTGAGATAACATTCAGGCCTACCATGTGGACAAAAAAAAGTTGGCTAGAAGAAAGCACATCATGTCAAAGAGTTTAACCCCACACGGGATCATGACGAAAAAGCCTACATAGCTACATAAACTAAGAAGGTGAAGATGTTGATTGCCTAATTAACAACTGGATCACATCATCTTAGGTTCGAGGATGGCAAGTAAACAATACTTAAAGAAGAGTGAGAAATGAGAACATATCTATTTTGCAACAAGGTAGAGGTGGAAATAGAATGGTTCTACATCATGGAGTGTGAGGTCTAGAGTGATACCTGCATCAAGTTTGAAGGCAACCTAATTGCCTTATTTGAAGAGACAAGACTACTCAAAATGGTAAATATATTAACCAACATCCATAGTATAAGATCTAACATCAAAAAGGGTTTGGAAATTTTAAAAGGTTTTTTTAGGTGGCCACAGTGTCCTTGGTTTAACTGCCTTATTTGAAGAGATGAGACTAGTCAAAATGCTAAGGTTTTTAACCAACATCCATATTATAAGATCCAACATCAAAAAGGATTTGAAAATTTTATAAGTTTTGTGAAGTTTTTATCTATACATTATAAAATAAAATTTAAAAGAAAAAAATATAATTTTCAAGTTTGAAGTTTCATTTTTATTTTAAATTTTCTAACTCTCTAGCATTGTCTCAATATTGAATAGGTTGCTAGTTTGTCTACATCTGAGTAGAATTGAAGTAGATAATCCTCCATCTACTTAGTAAAGTGCAACCAATTGCACTCAACAAAGGCAATGGACTTGGCGTATGTGCATTCCAACTTGTGTCTCTTGTTGCACAAACAACATGGCTACAAAGAAGGATAAAAGTTTGTGGGATATAACATTAGAGCATAATGACCTATATGCTTCCACTTCCCAACACATTGCATTGGAGGAGCTAGTTAGCAAGCACACTTTTAGTGCAAGTGCTAGTGGAACTACTTGGGTATCCTTAAATCTTTCTACATCATTTATTGTCAAGGATGATGATGGTGATTTTTTCAAGACCTATATGGCATTTGAATCTGATTGTTCAACTTGACATTAATATTTTAATACTAAAGTTTGAACAATAAATATTTTATAATATTTATATTTATCATGAAATTTGAGTTTATGGTGTTTTTTATTGAAGTAAAGTTTTATTTATAATGGTCAATTAGCTTTTAAGATAGACTTTAGGAATATTCTTTATTCTTTTTCTTTTTATTGGGACTTCTATTGAATGTTCATAGCACAGAAAAAACCAAAAGATGTCATACGTACTATTGTACATAGCATTTGTAAATGAGTTTTGGGCATATGTTTCCCACAAAATCATGCCACTTTTTTTTCTAAATTTTTTGAGTTTTTTACTCTGAAAACTGCAAGTTATTTCAATTGAAAGCCCATTTTTGTTGAAAGTCATGGAAAATTTTGTAAAGAAAAATTGTGTCAAGGTTTTAAGAGTTCACATGCCATTTTTTTTTGTGTAAAATCTAACAATTAGGGTTTTAGCATCATTGTTCTTTTTCTACAAATTCGTGTGATATTTTTTAAGATTTTTTTTATAAAATTGAGAACCTATAACTCCCAATAACAAAAGAATGATTTTAGCGAACCTATAGAGGAAAGAATTGTGGTTGGAGAAGGAAATTCGTAGGTTCAGTTTTTGGAAATTTTTAATAAAATCATGGGTTTTAATGAACGATTCCTTCACAAATCTAAACATCTAGGGTTTTGGCCAATTATGAATTTTGTAGTGAATAATTTTACTGTTTTTGACTCGCAATTAAAGGGTTTAATATATTGTAGTTAGAGAAAAAATTGTGGAAAGGATTTGCAAATTTTCAAACTAGGTTTTGGATGTTATTTCATGATTACGAGTTGCAGGGGGCATAACACTAGCCCTACCTGACCAAGGGTTGGGGACCAGGGGAAAAGCCCTCACTAGCCCCAACGTCGGCGATTGTCACAGCAACTGTAGACTAGCAACTGGACGGGGCTGACAACCCTGTACCAATTGTCAGTCAGTACAACCGATTATGTAGAGCAAGGTATGAGGTCTGTGGACCTCTCCCCCCACCCCCACAAATTTTTTTTTATTTCAATTAAATTTATTTTGAACATTTTACTTTTTCAAAAGGAAGATGAGAATATATTTTTCTATAAGGTAATTTTTTTATATAGATTTTAAAAATAAAGCCCCTGTGACTTTAGATCATATGACCGAGGGCTCATTTTTTTTGAATTTTCTTGCAGTGGCCAAAAATAGGTCATGTTTTATATCATTTTCATCTCTTGGCGAACCTAGATTCAACCATGAGGTCTATTTTGTCTTAGGGGGTCATCTACAACACTTCACCCACAAAACCCTCATTTTAATGGACAATCAAGAAACCCTTTTGACCCAACATTTTTCAGACCCCAAATCTACAAACATTATAGAAAACCCCAAACCCTCAGATCTGCAAAGAACAACCTACAAAACCCTCATATCTTTCTATGTCTTTCATTCTCTCAAGCAAAACCATAGATTCAAACTCAAAAAAAAATTTCTCAACCTAGGGTTATCCAACCACAACCATAGCTCTAATACCAAATGAAAGGAAACTTGCAACCATATAATGATAATTTCCACATAACCTAAATAGAGAAATATATGCAAACAAGTATTCAAAACCCACATTCAATAGAACAGACAACATACGCATGAAAAGATGACATATGATATACCCTGGGAAAACCCTTAAGAAGGGAAAACCTAGCCTCCAAAAGAATCCATCACTCATTTATTATTCAACAATAAACATTACAATACATATTCAGAGCTCTTCATGAACACCCTTGAAGCATTAAGCCCTCAACAAGCACCCCATATGAACAAGCATGTAACCACACATCCCATGCCATGCTTCAACCCTCACAAATGCTAACAAGAGCTAATTTTCCAACATTCAAACCTTAGACAACTATCCATGTCATTGATTTTATAGTAACAAGCTCACACAAAACCACCAATTGGTATTACATAAAACCATGTGATTACAAAACCATGACCCCACATTTAATATTGGACACTTTATTAAATTACTTTCACCAATATTAAATAAATGCAATATTAAAACTTAACTTATATCCCAATATTACATACAATATAAAGTTGCCACAAGAATATTAACTCCTAGTGATGCATGTACTTCTAGGTCCCCCTAGGTGCACTACACACATAATAATAAATTAAAAATTATAAGCATTATGCAAGGTATACAACACCTAATTCCCAACATCACTCCCCCTCTATACTTCTCTCTATCTCACCTCTCTCTCTCTCCCTTCCTCCTCCTCTCTCTCTCTCTCTCTCTCTCTCTCTCTCTCTCTCTCTCTCTCTCTCTCTCTCTCTCTCTCTCTCTCTCTCTCTCTCTCTCTCTGGCTTTCCTTCTATCTGTCTCACCACTCTCTCTATCTCTCTCCCTCCTCTGCCTCTGTATCCCCCTCTCCCTCTCTCTGCCTACCTCTCCCTACATTCTCCTAATCCTCTCCTCATCTCACCCATTATCTCTCTCTCTCTGCCTCTATCTCCCCCTTCTCTCTCTCTCTCTCTCTCTCTCTCTCTCTCTCTCTCTCTCTCTCTCTCCCTCCCTCTATTCTTCTCTATATCTAAGCCCCTCTCCCTATTTCTATCTCTCTCACACCTCTCTACTTCTCTTTGTCTCACCACTCTCTTTCCATCTCTCTTCCTTCTTCCTTCTCTACCTCCACCTCCCTCCCCTTATTTATATCTCTCATTTTCCTCCCTCCCTCTCTCACCTCTCTCTACTTCCCTCCATACCTCTCCCTCTCTACTTCTCTCTACCTACCTCTCTCTTCATCACTCCCTACCACTCTCTCTATTTCTCTCTTCCTCCCTACCTCTCCCTCCATATCTCCTTTCCTCTCTAATTTTCTATATCTCCCCTCTCCCACCCTACGTCTCCCTCACTCCCTCATTCCCTCTCTATCTCTCTTTTCCATCTATCTACCTACTTCTCCCTCTCTCTCTATTACTCTCTATCTTACCTTTGTCTCCATCCCTACCTCTCACTCCCTCCCTCCTTCCCTCTCTACTTATATCTATCTTTCCTCTCCATCCCTCTACCTACCTCTCTCTCTCTTTTAGATAGAGAGATAGAGAGAGGAGGGAGAGAGATGTGAGATAGATAAAAGTAGAGGGAAGGAGAGAGAGAGAGAGAGAGAGAGAATGGTGAGATAGAGAGTAGAGAGAGAGAGAGAGAATGGTGAGATAGAGAGTAGAGAGGGAAGGAGAGAGTGAGAGAGAAAGATGAGGAGGGAGGGAGGGAGAGGTAGATATGAAGAGAGAGATAGAGGGATGTATATAAGGAAGGAGAGGTAGGGAGGAAGAAGTACAGAGAGAGAGGGGTGAGATAAAGAGAAGTATAGAGGGAGAGAGAATGGTGAGATAGAGAGTAGAGAGGGAAGGAGAGAGTGAGAGAGAAAGATGGGAAATAGAAAAGGAAATGAGTAAGGTGGGAGATTGAGAGAGGAAGGATAGAGAGAGGTAGAGAGAGATAGGTTAGATAGAGAAAAGTAGAGAGGGAAAGAGGGAGGTAGAGATAAGTGAGAGAGAGAGGTGATAGAGAGGGAAGTAGAGAGGGAAGGAGAAAGGTGGAGAGATTTAGAGTGAGGAGGAAGGGAGAGAGAGACAAAGACAGAGACAGAGATAGAGAGATAAACAGAGAGAGACAGAGACAGAGACACCCAAAGAGAATGGTTAGATAGAAATAATTAAAGAGGGAAGGAGAGAGTGAGAGAGATTATAGAGAATAAGGGATAAACAATGAGAGTGAGAAATACTAATTAGTAAAATTTGACATGATTACTAAAATTTGACTAAGTCTAAAAAATTATAAGATCTTCCAAAAACTAGAATTTGTATTATAACTCCTTTAGATCGAAAACCACTCTAAAACATCTAGAAACTATATACATGAAATATAACTTAAAGTATAAGAAATTAAATTTCCATATGAAAATCTCAACTTATACTTTCACTGAAAGATAAGGACAAGACAAAGAAAAAAAAGATAAGGAAAAATCTTCAATGCAGAACATAATGCAAGTGTGTTATAACATGCTTGCATTTTGTGAAAGCATTGAAAAAACATGAGCATGTTATAACGTGCTCATGTTTTGGCTTGGTAATGATCAATCCTAGGCTCGGTCACTACCAACCCATAGTTTGAATGCATTTTATTATAACATGCTCGCATTTTCACTATTTTGAGACCAAAAAGTGGAGTGACCACTTTTTGGCCCCCCATCTTTGTGCACCCACCCAAAAAAGCTTCCTTAAAACTAAGTGCTTAGTAAATGGGCCTTTTATGTAGTCATCAAAGACAAGACAGATGACAGTGTGTAGGTTGAAAAGGACAATCTTGACTATTAGGGATAGTAGAGGTTATTGATAGCTTACTATTGATAAAGATGGAAGTCACTATAGAAAATTGATAAGGTGATGAAGTGGCAGTAGTAGAAGCATTTCATGCATTATGAAGATGAGGAAAAGGTAAGGTTTTCATGATATGATGATAATGATAGTGCAACACAATAGTCACTATGACTTTATTATAGTTGGTTTATGCATGAGAAGAACTTATTTTTGTAAACAAATGCAACTAGATCTTTTCAACATTGATTAAGCAAGATCAGAAAATTGAGCACTCTATGGGGTTTGTGAGGTAATAAATTCAAGTGTTAAAATGTGATTTTGGCATAAAGGAAGGTCTTTCTATTAAAGGGACATGAATTGTGTTGAAGATTGTGAGGAGAATGACCCCGTTGCAACCAATATTGTAGTTTTGGATTCTTCTTTGAAAAATATGAAAAGGCTATCCTCTAAAAGTCTCGGTGAGGGCACAAAACCTTAGAGAGTGATAGAACCAGGGTTGATTGAGAAAATACTATCTCACTGCTTTGAGTTCTTGATCTGAGAACTCCTAAGGTGTTAAGTCTTTCACCCTACAACCTATAGGTCCTCTACCTTTGAGGCACCCCCGGTTCACTTTATCAACCCTGCTATCATTGCAATCTGCTGCTACAAAACATTATTTGGTACTCTTTCTTCCACTTGCACTATCTAGCCTTTTATTCCTCAAAAGACCAGTCACTCCTCCATTCTGCCAACGTTGTTACAGGGGTGTGTGGCACTTTCCAAAGTCTCCAAAGTCATCTTTTCCAATGCTTAAACAATCACCAAGCTTCCGTTCTCCATTGGTTTCCTGAAAAACAGAGTTCTTGGTTCTTGGGCAGGCTACAAGCCTCAAACCCTTTTAGCCCTCTCAACTCAAAGGACAAGGCTAGAACTCTTCTATTCCCTCTAATTGTGCCAATCTTTTTATTGTTTCTCTGGTTCTTTTCCCAAGCTCTGACAGCTTCTTTGGAGATGGATGCCTTTCTCTGCCCGTACAGGGGAAAAATCCAACCTAGGGTAACCTAGGGTTTCTTAAGGCTCTTCATTGGCCTATTCTGCCTTTTCTGACCACAAAAGCATTAAAGAAACTTTTGGTTACTGTTCCACACCTCCTTAGCACTGTCTGCAATCACAATACAAATCAGATTTTAAAAATACCACCCCTGCCACGTTGGGATTTTGCTCTCTTGACTGTATTTTCTAGCCGGGTTCCCAACTCGCCTAGAAACAGTCCTCCAACTTGCAAAAGGAAACTCTAATGACTACTTTATGTACACTATTTACATGTTTGGAGCCTAGCATTGCTTCCCCTGCGTCCATACTGCCTGGTGCGAGCAGAAACAACACTAACACTCCATGTTTCTGGTTTATTTCACCAGTCAAAAACAGAAATAAAGAAAAATAGATTTAACAAAATACAAAAAGCGATGGAAAAACTGTTTAAAGATCCAAAAACAAAACTTTACAAAGATGATTTACATGCCATAGAAACTAAGAAAAGACTTATTCCATTTCAAATATTACTGCCACGCCAACAAAAACAGAAAAACCAGATCTGTTCACAAAAAAAATGTTTGTTCCTCCTTATTTTTCACAACTGCCATCATCAAAATACCACACATCTGCTCAAAATGTCGGGCTCCTTCTCCCCAAACCGAAAAAAAATAGTTAGGTTTAAAACTCGAGCTCAAAAGTGGCCAAAAATCACGCGTTTGAAAACACACTGTGTTTTCGAATTTCAGCCAAAACTTCAGGAAACGCCTACAAACTGATTCCTAATTTATTCAAAAGTAAACCTAAGCTTCAATAAGGTCCCCTTACACCTTATCAATGGTGTATGAGACCATTACAAAACAAAACAAAAATATTAAGAGCAAAACATTAAAAATACGCTTGTATTCAAGTAGGTGCTCCTGCACCATTCTCCCCCTCTCAACACAAAGACGAAGAACTGGAAGGTGGTATCAGTTTCAGGTCAATGCCAAGCTTCTTTAATTGATCCTCTTGTACCCATGTAGCCTCTGAGTCAGGTTTGCTCTTCCACTTGATAAGGTGCTCCATGTATACCTTATTCCTTGTTGCTTTCTTCACCCTGGACTCCAAGACCTTCTCTGCCTGAGCTTTCTCTTGACTTGAAAGGGGTATATTACTGATATCCTGAAAGATTTCCTGACTGTTCTGAAAGTCATCATTGACTGTACCCTTGTACCTGATCAAATCAGCAACGTTGAAGACTGGAGATATACCCAAATCCGATGGAAGTTCCACCTTGTATGCATTCTTTCCATACTTAGCTATCACCTTGCATGGTCCTACCCATTTCATTTGCAACTTGGTGGACATCCCCTTCTACAATCTGGATTTTTTGAGGTGAACCATCACATAATCACCCACCTGGAATTGCACATCTCTCCTTGACTCATCAACTTTATCCTTCAACTTTTGTGTTGCTGCTATGATTGTTTTCTTAACTTGCTCATGAATCTCCTTCATGGTTTGAGTGAAGTCTTCTGCATGTCCACTCCTATTCTCCATTGTTCCAAGGTCTCTGAGCTCACAAATTCCTCGTGGATGCATCCCATACACAACTTCAAATGGGCTTTTTCCTGTAGTTCTGTTCACACTATCATTGTATGCATATTCAGCTTGGGAAATCACCATATCCCAGGTCTTTCCATATTCCTTTGTCAAACACCTCAATAGGTTACCTAACACTCTGTTAACCACCTCGGTTTGACCATTGGTCTGAGGATGGTAAGCTGATCCAAACGATAAATTAGTTCCCAATCTGCTCCATAGTGTTTTCCAGAAATGACTCATGAATTTTACATCCCTATCTGAGACAATGCTCAATGGCAATCCATGGATTCTCACAACTTCCCTGAAAAAGAGATGGGCAATATAGCTTGCATCATGTGTAGTTTTGCAAGGAATAAAGTGACTCATCTTGCTAAATCTGTCCACAACTACAAAAACACTGTCAAAACCAGATTTAGTCTTGGGAAGACCCACCACAAAATCCATACTCACACACTCCCATGGTCTGTTCGGAATAGGCAAAGGCTGATATAACCCAGCATTGCTAGCTCCCCCTTTGGCTCTCATGCAAACGACACACTGTTCAACATACTTTCTGACATCTCGTGCTAACTTAGGCCAATAGTAAAACCTTTGTACCAGCTCTAAAGTTTTGTTAATACCAAAATGCCCACTAAGACTGCCATTGTGTTTTTCTTGGATCAAATTTTCTCTCATTGATCCTCTTGGGACACACAACAGATTGCCCTTGAATAACAACCCATTTTGCAATGTATACTCAGCATATTGACTGTGAAAATGATTTGCAAAGTCTGAACATACCTTGTAGGCTTCGGAAAAGTCTTCGTCATCACCATAGAGATCCTTAAAACTTTCCAATCCTATGCTTTTCAGCTGTATCTCTTGGACTGTCAACATCCTCCTGCTTAATGCATCTGCCACTTTGTTTTGCTGTCCCTTCTTATGCTTAATGGTAAATGTGAAAGCTTGAATGTACTCCATCCATTTCAAGTGCCTATTGCTTAACTTCTCCTGGGTATTGATATAACTAAGTGCTTGGTTATCCGTGAAGACCACAAACTCTTTGGGCAGCAAATAATGTCTCCATTTCCTAAGGGACTGCACTAAAGCATAAAGTTCCAGGTCATAGGTGGAGTATTTTTGCTTAGCTTCATTAAGTTTTTCACTAAAGAAGGCTACAGGCCTACCTTCTTGGCTAAGGACTCCTCCTACTGCTACTCCACTTGCATCACACTCAACTGTAAACAATTTATCAAAACTAGGCAATAACAAGATAGGTTGTGTTGCCACTTCTTTTTTCAACTTTTCAAACCCTTTATCAGCCTCTAAAGTCCACTTAAACTTTGTTTTCTGACCACCCTTGATTGTATCTAACACTGGTGCACATATACCACTAAAATTCCTTATAAACTTCCTATAGAACTGAGCCAAACCATGGAAACTCCTTACCTCAGTTGCTGTGGTTGGTGTAGGCCAGTTTAGGATAGCTTCCACCTTACTTGGATCCATCTTCAGCGTTCCTTGAGATACCACAAAGCCTAGATACACAAGCTCTTGTTTGAAGAACTCACACTTCTCAAGGTTGATTGCCAACTGTTCTTCTTGCAACCTTTTGAGTACCATCTCTACATGCTTCAAATGCTCTTCTGTTGTCTTACTGAAAATCAGTATGTCATCCAAGTAAACTACCACAAAAATCCCTGTGAAATCTTTAAGCACCTCATTCATTAGTCTCATGAACGTGCTAGGGGCATTCGAGAGGCCAAATGGCATCACTTTCCACTCATACAAACCATCATTTGTCTTAAAAGCTGTCTTCCATTCATCACCTTCCTTAATTCTGATTTGGTGATACCCGCTCTTAAGATCTAGCTTAGTGTAAAATTTTGCACCTCCAAGGCAATCCAATAAATCTTCAATCCTAGGTATTGGAAATCTATACCTAATTGTGATTCTATTAATTGCTCTAGAATCAGTACAAAGTCTCCATTTACCTCCTTTTTTTGTTGCCAAAACAACTGGGACTGCACATGGACTAATACTCTTTTGAATCAGACCTTGACTCAGCAACTCTTCCACTTGTCTTGCCACCTCTTTGTTCTGCTCAGGGGTCAGTTTGTAAGCTGCTTTGTTAGGCAATGAGGCTCCAGGTATGAAGTCAATTTGATGACTTATTGCTCTCTTGGGTGGTAGAGTTGATGGTGTTCCATCACTCACTATGCTCTTGTATTTGTCAAGCAAGTTTTGGACTGCTGCTGGTAACACTGTCCTTTCAGCCTTTTCCTCTTCTTTGGGCTGCATCATAATCACATACCCTTCATTCCCTTGGTGTAGGTCCTTGATGAACTCTTTACCACTGCTCAACATAATGTTTGGAACCTTGGATTGCCCTTCATCTTCCTCAACCAATGATTGTAGCTTGAAAGTTTTTCCATCCTTCGTGAACTCAATGGTATTTTCCTTTCCATGATAAACAACACCTCTATCATATTGCCATGGCCTGCCAAGAAGAAGATGGCATGCATCCATGGGTAGTATATCACAAATCAGCTTGTCTTTGTAGCCTCCAATCAAAAATTCCACTGTAACCTGCTCATTCACTAAGACACTTTGCCCTTTGTTCAACCATGTGACTTTGTAGGGATTGGCATGAGGTACCTTCTGCAATTTTAACTTATTTACTGCCTCCTCAGATATTATATTGTCCGTAGAACCAGAATCTACAATAACCTTGCATACCTTTCCCAATATCTTGCACCTTGCTCTAAACAAAGCTCTCCTTTGCTTGGGTTCTTCCTTGACCGGTTGTCTGATCAGCACTCTATTAAACATCAGACTTTCACCTACTTCTGATTCAATATGACTGATCTCAGGTGTTTTTACACTCACGGTGTCCTCTTGTGCATAAGCTACTCTTTTCTCGTTGCTAGATGAAGCTTTCTCTGGGCACCTATAAGCTGGATGGCCTAGCTGATTGCAGTTGTAACACTTCATGGTGGCAAAGTAGGAGTTACTTCTGCCTGCTCCTCTTCCTCTGTTTGAACCTCCTTGAGGTCCTCTTCCTCTATTAAATCCTCCTCTTGATGAGGTTTCACCTCCATGCTCGGTAAGCTTTGATTCACCTTGGTTTCTTTGGTCACCACCTCTTCCTTGGTAACCTCCACGCTGTCCTTTTTGATCTCTGCCTCTTCCTCTGCCCTTAGAGGACTGATCATGCTTCCTTTTATTCCTCTCTTCAATCTTGATAGCTAGCTGATAACATTGGTGGACTGTCTTGGGGCTGAGCAAAGCCATCTCTTCCTGTATATTCCACTTCAATCCATTTAGGTATCTAGCCACTTTTAGGCTCTCATCTTCTGCCACATTCGATCTCAAACAAAGCTTCTGAAACTCTTCCGTGTAGGTGTTTACATCTAGGTCTTTTTGTCTTAAACTCTGCCTCTTCTTGTGGAGTTGAATTTCATAATCCTCTGGCATATAGGCTTCTTTCATTTTAGCAACCATTCCTTTCCAGGTTGATATAGGCTGCTTACCTTGTTTCTCCCTTTCAGTCTGAATAAACTTCCACCAAGTTAACGCTGATCCTCTCAACCTTGACTTTGCAACCTTCACCTTCTGTGCTTCTGTAACTCCATCACATTCGAAGTGGTTCTCCATTCCTTCTATCCAGTCCATGACTAAGTCAGGTTCCATCTTTCCACTAAATAGTGGCACTCCTTCAAGTGATTTTCCACTCAAAGCTTTTAATGCCTTCAAGAAAGGCTCCTCCTTCAAGACGGGGTCAGGTTCAGGGGTCTTATCTTCCTCTGCAACCTCTTCTTCTTTCGGAATTCTTCCTTCAAACTGTGCACTCCTCACTGCTGCCTCAAGTTGAGCTATTCTTTCCCTCAACTGCTTATTGTCTTCTTCCTGCTCTTCAACCATCTTTGCCAGTTCTACATTGGTCACCATGGTGGAAGTATCACTTGATTCTATGTCTGACATGCAAGATTCCTTTCCCAAATCTTTAGCTGCGCTGTGATACCAATCTGATTAGAACGAGGGTTGATTGAGAAAATACTATCTCACTGCTTTGAGTTCTTGATCTGAGAACTCCTAAGGTGTTAAGTCTTTCACCCTACAACCTATAGGTCCTCTACCTTTGAGGCACCCCCGGTTCACTTTATCAACCCTGCTATCATTGCAATCTGCTGCTACAAACATTATTTGGTACTCTTTCTTCCACTTGCACTATCTAGCCTTTTATTCCTCAAAAGACCAGTCACTCCTCCATTCTGCCAACGTTGTTACAGGGGTGTGTGGCACTTTCCAAAGTCTCCAAAGTCATCTTTTCCAATGCTTAAACAATCACCAAGCTTCCGTTCTCCATTGGTTTCCTGAAAAATAGAGTTCTTGGTTCTTGGGCAGGCTACAAGCCTCAAACCCTTTTAGCCCTCTCAACTCAAAGGACAAGGCTAGAACTCTTCTATTCCCTCTAATTGTGCCAATCTTTTTATTGTTTCTCTGGTTCTTTTCCCAAGCTCTGACAGCTTCTTTGGAGATGGATGCCTTTCTCTGCCCGTACAGGGGAAAAATCCAACCTAGGGTAACCTAGGGTTTCTTAAGGCTCTTCATTGGCCTATTCTGCCTTTTCTGACCACAAAAGCATTAAAGAAACTTTTGGTTACTGTTCCACACCTCCTTAGCACTGTCTGCAATCACAATACAAATCAGATTTTAAAAATACCACCCCTGCCACGTTGGGATTTTGCTCTCTTGACTGTATTTTCTAGCCGGGTTCCCAACTCGCCTAGAAACAGTCCTCCAACTTGCAAAAGGAAACTCTAATGACTACTTTATGTACACTATTTACATGTTTGGAGCCTAGCATTGCTTCCCCTGCGTCCATACTGCCTGGTGCGAGCAGAAACAACACTAACACTCCATGTTTCTGGTTTATTTCACCAGTCAAAAACAGAAATAAAGAAAAACAGATTTAACAAAATACAAAAAGCGATGGAAAAACTGTTTAAAGATCCAAAAACAGAACTTTACAAAGATGATTTACATGCCATAGAAACTAAGAAAAGACTTATTCCATTTCAAATATTACTGCCACGCCAACAAAAACAGAAAAACCAGATCTGTTCACAAAAAAAATGTTTGTTCCTCTTTATTTTTCACAACTGCCATCATCAAAATACCACACATCTGCTCAAAATGTCGGGCTCCTTCTCCCCAAACCGAAAAAAAACAGTTAGGTTTAAAACTCGAGCTCAAAAGTGGCCAAAAATCACGCGTTTGAAAACACACTGTGTTTTCGAATTTCAGCCAAAACTTCAGGAAACGCCTACAAACTGATTCCTAATTTATTCAAAAGTAAACCTAAGCTTCAAGAAGGTCCCCTTACACCTTATCAATGGTGTATGAGACCATTACAAAACAAAACAAAAATATTAAGAGCAAAACATTAAAAATACGCTTGTATTCAAGTAGTGCTGCACTGAGGAAGAGCCTTTCTTTAGCATTTCCCTTTGAAAATAAGACCCTTGGAGGTAGGATCCAACAACATGTAACTAGTGAAAGAACATCATTAGTTGAGCATGTAAAGGATGCAACCACCAAATAAGAGGTAGAGATAAAGAGGTTCTTTGTTAGAGAATGAAGTATAACAGAGTCCCTACAAGTATATTTTCTATTGTGTTACTGTTAAAAATATTCTTAATCAACCTCTATATTCAAGAAGAATTGCTCATATTGAATAATTCATAGGCATGTCCTTCCAGATGGAACAACAAGTGACTAGTTAGGTTCCTCACTATTGGAAGTGAATTAACATGATTCACTTTCTAGTGGAGAAAAGAAATTCAAGAAGGTTTACTGAACTTGCATATCCCCATTCTAAGGATATATTAATAAGAGGGAGTGAAGGTGATCCATTTGTATGGTAGAGTCGAGAATTTTGAGGAAGCTCTGCATTAGAAAGTAAGTAACCTTTCAAGTTCAAAATATTGTACCCACAACAAACTAAGAATTTAGATTAGTTTGCTTGGTGACAAAATGTTGCTTACATGGTTGTTTCTAAAGGATGGGAAATAAGTTAAGGAATCGGTGAGGCATCAATGCATATGCCAAAATAAGGATCAAAGAATACCTTTCAAATAGGATACAACAAAACACATCCAGTAGTATACATGGTCGCCAAAAAAAATGAAGAATGGGTAGATTGGTTAATGATCTAGAGTAAAAGAATATGAAAGGGAGCACTGTTATAGCAAATCAAGTGAAAGATTCATCTATGGAGGTGGTTCCTATTATTGAAAGATAATTGTTTATGATAATTCCCATAGTCTAGAGGGCTAGCAACAAATAACATTGGCTATCATGGTAAAATTTCAAAGGGTTCAATCCTAAGAGCTACATTATGATGTTTGATGTCTATATAATCCCTCAAGATGTCACCTCAATTGCAAAGGTTACATAGGTTAAGATTGCATCTTGTGCTATATCTTGTGAAGTAGATTCATCCAAAACTTGCTTGTCACAAGAAGTGTTAAGGAATAGTCATGCATACAAAGGATAGTGGTACGATCATGACCTTGAGAGAAAATTCAATCAAAGGATAGAAAGAGAATCAATAGTCCAACAAAGGGAAAGCAACCCCTATTTCAATAAGCCAGTGAGTAGATTTATTGAAAAGGCTTGTTGCCATCAATCTATAAACTGGTTTAGAAAGCCCAAGGTTGCCATCTTACTAGCATGTGTAAGGAAGAGTTGGGTCAATGTGGAAGTTGATACATTTCCATGTGAACCACCATTAGTGATAGAAGAATACAAAATTTCTCTTGAATAGCCATCCTATGGAATAACATCCCTTGAAAACTTGTGAGTCTAGAATGATAAACACTTACCTTTTTGTTTTGAAAATTTTTACATGCACATTCCCCAAAACAAAAAAGATTGGAGTTTTGGGGCATATAGGAAGCTGTAAGTCTACTCATATGCAAGATATTTTTAGGGTTGTTGAACCCACAGAAGCAGTGTTCCAATAAAAAAATTGAGGAAATCTTGATCCACTTGAAGAGGTGCAAACAAGAGAGCTTGCCAATCCAAATGAATGTTAGAATTGATTATATGACAGTGAAAGAATGCAATGGATAGGGGTAACAATCTTTCAAGGTTTTTAGTCTATGGGAGAGCTTGTGTATCAATATTTGGTAGATGCTTATGAATGGTAGAAATAAGGAATCATGTTTTTTACCTTGTTGTAACATAGTTATCCCATTACAGTTCTCATAGGTTGGATTTTTTTAAAAGATACTATGAAGAGTTGGATATTAGTAGAAATAAAATTAAAAGGTTCTTCTTGTTCCTTTTACAAATGATTTGTTTTATCAATGAACTTAGAAGATGAATTATAAATTATATAGAATACTTTACAAGGTTTGTGGCAGAGATTTATAAGAAGCTAGAAAAGGAGGAGCCATCCCAAGTCTGTGAAGTTCAATAAAATGTACTAAATGAACTAACCAAGGGCAAAAACTTATTCACAAGACCAATCAAAGATGAAGCATCAATTCAAAGCATGTTTCATGGAGATGACAATGATCACTATCCAATAGTCAAGGGTTTGTGTAATTAAAGAGGGAAAACGATGGTTCAAACCTTTTTTCACATGTCTTATTAGTAGTTTTGAAGAAGTCTCCAACAATTGGGAGTTGAATGAGCATTCATAACCTCTTTCATGCATTTATGAGCAGTTGGAGGGCATCTAGGAGTTGTTTTAGGTGCCTTAATGGTGGACAATGTCAAGAGATGACATTTTCACCACTCAAACAACCTTTTGGAGCAGTTTTAGGGGCTGCAAAATAGGGTTTTCAGTTTTGGACGACCAAAGGAGGTTTGACTTAGCTAACACATTTTCCTATTCTCTTGCAATTGTTAAGTAGCATAAAAGTCAGCTTATGGTCAATATTTTCACTAGTTATTTTCTCTCTTGGCATGTATCGTTACTGGTTTTTCAAGTTCTTTCAAGTTGGGACAACAATTGTAACTCCATTTTCAAGCTTGTACACAGTTGTATGTAATACTTTTGATCAATAAAATAAGCTATTTTTACCTTCTCATTGTTGTTTTATTATGCAAATCTCTTAAGATAGTTGATGTAATCTTGTGGTGATTTATTTCCCCTTGATTTTTGTCCTATTCTACTTGCCTTTGAGCAAAAAGTATGCACTTTTGCAAGTCATAACTTCTATTAACTAGTTAATATTAGAGTTTATGTTGTGATAGCATGCAAAGCTCCTTCTAAACACTATTCTTAACATACCAAGCCATGTTATGAAACACTTTTCAAAATATGTACAAAATAATGAGTTGTATATGTGTTGGGTTTAGATTGTTGATCATATTGAGTCCAAACAATAGTATAACCTTTGAAAAAAAATCATTTGGTGCATCACCTTAGAAAGAAGTAGGTTCAATTTCATACATTATCCTTTTCTCTTTTCTTAGCAAGCATCATTAGTTTACTTAGTTTAGGTGATAAATCCAAGAGAATCAACTCACTCTAGAGGTTAACTCACATTTCCTGAGCCCACAACCAGGAGAGTTATCCCATGTTTCACTGGTAAGCTAAGTTTTGTAACTCAATAAAGGTGAACTATTTGGTGATAACACTAATATTTTGAAAATACACTTTAAAAATATTCATGTTATTAGATTCTAAAGCTTATAAAGTATAAAAAATTACCATACCCAATAAAAATATTTTTTTCTATTTCAAAACTTACCTTATATCAATTTCCTTATGTACATGAATAGAAGCCTTGCAACCAAAAACTTTGATATGTGCAAAAGAAGGATTTTTTACCTATCTAAACTTCATTTGAGGACATCAACAACTATAGAAGTGGTATATTTTTTTATTGGATAACAAGAAGTACTAAGAATATTGTAACAA
>VDFB02284106.1:0-26534 GCA_007258455.2 Sequoia sempervirens | reverse complement strand
TTTCTGTAACTTGTATGTGTTGTAGAACTTGGGGATTTGAAATCCTCTGCATGTAAGAAGCTCAATTTTCTGAATAATAAAATTATTCTCTTGTTTGTGGGTTATTTTCTAAGTCTCGAGTTGTGCCCTCATCAAAACATTCTGCTAATTGAATGAGAGCCCATCACAAAATCCAATCCCAATCCATTAGAGCCAAGGCTTGACTACCTCCTAGACACACCAAATTATTTTGGAAACTAAGGTATCCAAAATATGAACTGGCTCCCCCATAAAAAGAAGGGTTTGAAAGCCAATTCCCTTCCAAGAAGGTCTGTGGGTAGGATAACCTACTTTAATACAATGCCTAAGGAGAATTTTCCTAGCCTCATTTCTAGTAAGAGCTCAAATAATCCACTTGACACAAAGAGAAATCCCTTTCCATTGAGTGGAAAGAAGGCCAAGCCCACCAAAATATCTAGGGAGGTAGAAAAGCTCCTAGGAAATGTGGTGGAAGCCTCTGTGAGTCTCAAAAGAGGCCCAAAGAAAATATCTGAGCAATTCTTCCGACTTAGCATAAGAGGCCTTGGAAGGGTCCCAACATGAGGAGTAATACACATGATTCACTACTAATATTTTGGAGCACACTTGAAATTTACCAGCTATAGAGAGTAGCTTGGTAACCCAGAAAGCTAATTTATGCTCAATCCGAGATAAAATTGCTTACCAAAGATTAGTAGAAGAGACTTGAAAGGTGAAAGGAATGCTAAGAAATCAAAAGATTTCACTTGGAGCAATCCACTTCCATCAATATTGTTGAATCTAGAGAGGACTGGGAAGAAAATAATATTTGTAACATAAGGTTTTGTGCCATTGAATAGAAGAACTAGAGGCCAAGCAAAAGGTCACTAGAAAACCAAGAGAAACTTTGACATTATTTTCTTCTTCCAGAAAGGTATGGAAGGAATCATTGGTAAAGTGTCCATTGACTAGTTGGGTTGGTGAATTAGGCAAGAAGATCCCTTGAACAAGCCCCTAGGAAATGAAATGGGCAAGGAGATAGCCAAACCCCTTAGCAACCAACACATAAAGCGAGGGGGCAAGTAGGAAGCCTTGATGAATGGAGTAAAAAAACTAAAGGATTGGGACTAGTGTCCATTAATGGTGATGCAAGTTGAAGCTTCAAAGAACAACATTTTCACAAACTAAATGAAATTTGGGCCAAATCCCAGCATAGAAAGCATGGCTAAAACGAAGGGCCATTCTATGGGGTCATAAGCTTTGGAAAAAATAGTTTTGAGAAAAAATTCCTTTTGATTAAAGTGTCTTGCCCACTCCATGCCTTCCTAGACAAAAATTATGTTGTCCAAGATGAACTTGGATTTAATAAAGCTACTCTGTTCTGGGTGCACAATCTGAAGAAAAAGATGGTAAATTTTTAAAGCAAGGGCTTTGGAAATTATTTTGTAGGAAACATTGAGGAGCATGATGGGCCTCCTATTATAGATATCCTTGGGATCACCAATTTTGGATATAAATTTTATATTTCCTTTATTGATAAGATTGCCTAGGAAATTAGAATGAAAAGATTCAAGGTAAACTTTATGCAGATCCTTCCCCACACAATCATAGAGAGCCTTGTAAAACTCACATGGGAATCTATTAATTCTCTAATATTTTTCATCAACCATAGTGCAAACATCTTCTTTGAGGTCTTTAATTGTGAGCAATTACTCACAAAAATATTTCTAGGTTGAGGAGAGCCTATTTGGCACAACAAGAAGGCAATCCTGAAGTGCATTATTCCATTTAGGAGTATAATCTTGGGCTGTCAAAACTTGCTAATAGTGCATAACAAACACCTGGAGAATATCAAGTAGTTCTAGAAGCACATTATTACCTTCTTTGATGTGCTTGATGCCAGGTGATGAATGTCTAGCTCAAAGAGCCAAAAAAAATATTTTGAGGAATGATCCCCAATCTTGAGCTAGTGTAATTTGGCCTTGATTTGTGCCCTATGACTACATAGTTATCAACAATTTCTTTTTGATGTCTTAAATCCACAACCTTGACTTACAAAGAAGGGGAGAAGGGGTTAGTCACCAAATTATCAGTGGCGGTACAAAGGTCAAACACCATTGCTTCATAAGACCATCTATGAAAAATAGCCAGCTAGTGCCCATAAATGTGAAGAAACCTCATGGTACAGGTGATGGCATCATTCCACCACTTGATCCAACCAGTTGAGTGGGGTGGTCTGCATTCAAGATTCTAGATAGTGTTGATGTGGGCTACCATGGGTTGATGATTCAATAGAGAGGTATTCCAAAAATAGTGGGTCCTACTAGAGTGGGGCTACCTTTCGTTCCATTCAATGTGAAACAAAATGGGAAAGTGGTTTGACAATGTCACATCTACTAATGGCTTAACCGAAAGTGGGAAAGAGCTAGAAAAAGAGAAAAAAGATTGAGTCAAGATAATAGCATGATCACGGTGTTTAAATATCCTATCAACACAACTTAAAAATTGCACCAAGTGTTCCAAAGAGAATGAGAATGTAGGTGGCCAATATTGGGGTCAAAAAGACCCAATTTATTGTGCATGTAAAACTAGGCCTCTCTTTCACCAGCTGCCCATTGAAATGATAGAGTACCATCATTGTTGTATGCTATCTCCACCATATTGAAATCCCCACAAAGTATCCAGGTAGCAACTAGCAATGATTCAACAATCCATTTCTAGTGAAGAGATCTTTCAATAACATCATTTGAGGCATAAACATTAATAATCCCAAAGGAATGATTATCAATGTTCAAAGGACTCCAAATGAGCCAATATGTGGGATTAGCACCATGATCAACCACACAATCGTGCCACCATGGAGACAAAATGGTGACCATTATGCCATGTCCAACATCATGATTAGTAAAAAATATTTTACTAGCTGGCCAAATAGAGTGGCAAGTCGAAGAGAGAAAAAAACCAACTTTCACTTCCTAAAGACACAAGACATCAATACCAACATATTTATGAAGAGTATCCCTAACATAATACTTCCTAGAGAGGTCTTTTAGACCTCGAAAATTCCAGGAAAGGAAATTCATTTTAAAAATTCCACCATTATAGGAACTTGGAACCTAGGCATGGTTTCAATGTGTCAAGTCCTCCTGAGGTTTTGAAGTATCACCAAAGAAAAGGAAAAATTAACACTCACTGGATATCAAAGCGTAGTGTAGAAAAAAGTGCACCTTGCTTGATATGGGAATAATTAATGATAAATTGGACTTAATGTCACCTTGATCTAGTGTTGTGAGGTGTTTTATGCATCCACATTAGGTCTTGGGCCCGTTTTAAGCTAAATTAACCTAACTTTGTTCTAATTTAATGTTGTAAAATGCATTTATTTACATCCTCACATTAAATTTGGGGGGCTTGTAAATCAAGTGGACCTAATCTAGTGTTGTAATGTGTTTTACACATTCACATGGGATTTAGGGCCCTTCTAAGCTAAATAGACCCAAATTTTCCTTAATTTAGTGTTGTAAAGTGTATTTATTTACACTTTCACATTGGATTTTGGGCCCCACTACATTTATGACCTTTATATAATCATTAATAGGCCACTATGACCCCATATTGTGCATTCCAAGGCATATTTTGATCAAAAACCTGATAATATAAATAAATAAACTTAATTTATGCACTCGACATTCTGGCAAGTAAAATAGCCCATCTGAGACCCATTCATCACTTTGGGTGAATGAGTCCCATCCAGGTGGGAATCATTCACCCAAGATGACGTATGAGTCCCATTTGAGCTATTTTTGAGCTTTGAGTGGGAAAAAGTGGGTTTTTAATTCAAATTTCTTCAATGTCAGCCTTAGGGATCAAATTAATGATCATGTGAGTAGATTGCCTATATAAGAGAGCTTTCAAATCCTCATTTCATTCAGGCATCATGTATTCAAGTTTATCAAGTCAAGCAAGCAAGAGTTAAGCATTTCAGGTCTTCACAAGGTCATCAAAATAGCTTTCAAGATCAATTCTAAGGCATTCAAGAGCAAGATTCTTCATCAATTGTTGCAGCAATTCAAGATCCATCATCATCGAAAGTTTCTAATTGCATTACTTCATGTTCATGCTTCATTATCTTATTTCATCATTTGGTTTAATTACCTAAAAGGGGTTTGACCAAGGCAAACCCCTATTCACTAACAATCAACACTTTTACATTCTCTTTCTTTGTGTTATTACATATCTAGGTTCTTTGAAGACTTGAAGATCATTCAAGATTAGGTTTCAAGCTTGTTGGAGTTGTTTCCCTATTTGCTAGGTCATTATCTTCACAAAAATTCACCTACAGGCCTGAAATTGGCAATTTCAGATCTAAAAATAAAGAGGAACAAGAAGAGCAAACATTAAAGACCAGATTCAGCTATTCAAGTTTCAGAAAACCTTAAGTAGACTCATTCGCCAAGATTGGCGAATGAGTCCCATTCTGGGTCAATTTTGAGATTTTTATAGTTTCAGATACCCTTTTTCGAGAAACCTATTCTTGTATAGAAACCCTAATCTAGGATTGATTCACCCAGAATGGTGAATGAGTCCCACCAGGCCTAAAAAGCAGTAAATTTAGGATTCTAGAGCTTCATTCCATCTCTCTCTAGATTTCCAGGTGCACATTTTTAGTTTTATAGCTTTTCATTACAGTTTTTCATTTTTCTAGGTCATTTAGCATTTGTTTGCATATCACACTATGTTTTTCATTTCATTGTCTTTTCCAAGTTTACACTTGTTGGTGAACCCCTCATTCTATCTCATTCAATCTCTAAGACAACCCATTTTCCATATTTCAATCTCCTTTGCATTGAGATCTCAAGGGTTTGTTCTTGAGTGAAAGGATGAAAATAGCCTCTCTCCTTTTAGGTCTTAAACCTAGAAGTGAAAGAGAGACCCCTATTTTCTTCTTTTCACAGAGATAAAAAAATAAGAATACGTTTTATTATAATCTCCCATAAAAAAAAAACATAAAAACTTGTATAATTTCACCTTTGTGGTGGTGTAGCAACCCAATAAAATTTGAGAATTGGGGACAAGTTTCAATGTCCTTGAAAACTTTGAAAACCCAAAAAGCCTAAAATCACTTAAGGAAAGGCCTTATCATTAGGAATTGACCAAAAGTACCCCATTAACATAATTTACTAAGGAATTTTTGAATAATATTTTTAATGGACACCTTTAGATAAGATTTCAATATAGGGGACCCATCTAGAGATTTATCATATTGGTTATTAACATGGATGAGATAGGGTCATACACATAAACATGAATAGAGAAAAAAAGTATGACACATAAAAAATGGGGTGCCAATAGAGCTAAATAAATATATGTTTGTATAATAAATTGCTATGTACTTGTATTTAAAAGAGATTTAATTACACTCATTTTCACCATTGAGAAACATTGAATATAATTCACACTAATAGAAAACATATTTCCATAGTCCATGATAGTGTTTGAAAGTGTTTTTTAGATAAAAATGTGTAGTAGTTTTTAACATCAAAATTTAGGTCAATTCATGATCCATCATTAGGATAAGGAAAAACTTTGATGATGGATCATGAAATGTGATAAAATAATACTACACAATTTTATCCAAAAGAACTCTCAAACATTATTCACATTTACAAAAGGAGCATGTTAGAATATTTTGACTAAAGTACCCAAAAATGAACCCAATTCTACATCACATCACTCTATATCATCTAAACAGTTGAAGTATGTTTGATCTTTTAGCTAAGCTTCCTAGGAGCTAGCCTACGTGAATATTTCCCCCAAGTACTATAAACAATTGAAATTTAAAACATAAAAAAAAGAAATTAAAACACAAAGGTTCTAAATTATAGTTTCAAATTCAACTATAAATATCAAAGCAAGCATATTCAAGTGATTTTCTCTAAGACTTAAATAATATGGATTCTTAACTCAATAAAATAAAATTAATGATTATTGAGTAATGAAAATGACAATGATTTTGTATAATATTAGATGGATGGTGGAGATTTGATTAAATATCGAGTTAAATTAATTTGGATGATAGATGAGTGAACCAAAATTAGTAAGGGGAATTTCCATTTTAAACTCACTAGAGGATAATAATTAATTTATCAAATAGAAAATTAGATGAGGAAGTTTTTAATTTGACGAATGTGTTAACTTGTGAAGGGATAATAATGAATTTTATTAATTTATTAAAATAGATAATTAGCTTAGTCATCTTAATTAAATAATAAATATTATATATTAAATTATTATAATGATGAATAATGATGATAATTAAATGATAATAAATGTTTTGATAATGTGAATTATTAATGATACCAAGAAAATAATGGATAACTAATGATGTAACAATAATTAATGATGAATCATGGATTTTAATGGGAGAATTATTTTTAGTGTCTACAACATACTAAAAACCCTCCAAAGGCATTTTTAAATATTATAATTTATAGATAGAAGAAAATACAAAATAAGTAGATGTATGCCAACAAGTAGAAGTTTGTAGATTGCCAAATCTTTCTAAAGGTGAGGAACATTTCAACAAACATGGCTTTGATCTTGATTTTTAGAATTGAATATAGATATATGGTTTAGAACTATTGATTAGATTCCAAAAAGGCCTACAAACTATTGTATTCTATTTCTAATCACGAGGCACAAAAAATTAGTGCATTAACATAATTATTCTTCTCCTTCATGCATAGATCTAAGTACCTTTATTTTAACACATGCTTTTCATACTCTATAATTTATCATTTTAGAATACACACATCCACAACTATCATTTATTAATTTAGTTAATTCATGGGTATGTGCAGGATCATGATGGGCCAAAAAGTGGTGATATGATGGGTATGTGTAGCGTATGTGGTTGGTGACTTTTTTTAATCTAAAATTGATGAAATGAAAAAGGTTTTTAAAGGAGATTCTTAGATTTCTACCAATATAAATTATGCTTTACTTTGAATTTAATAAATAATTATTATTCATTTTCTATTGGAATTATGACTAAAGTCCTGATTAATAGGCTGATTGAAAAACATCTATAACTTTCAAATGGTATCACATTTTTTGAATTTGAAACATGCGTCACATTCTATGCTTCACATACTATAGGATTAAAAAAAATGAAATGAATTTCATGAATTTTTGACAAGTTAAGGTGGTCAGACATACAAGTTTTTATATTTAAAAAAGTTGTAATAAAAAATTCATAATTACTATTTACTTGGAAAAAAAAATTATAAAAAATATGCATCACATCGGACATGATTCTCTACTTATATTCGAAATATTATAAAAATATATTATCATTTTATTGTGGTTAGGTGGCTAGACAGTATACTCCACTTTATTTTTCCCTAAAATTTAAGTATTATTATGCTGAAATTTCAATTTTTCACTAAATAGTTTTTTTTTTTTTTAAAATAAAATAAACCTAGTAGTTTAGAAACTACATTCAATTTGCTACAAATTCTATTCTTACATATTTTTGAAATAATATAGATAACTTATTCAAATTTTTACGTCAAGTTGCCTAACTCTAATTTTTATTTTCTTTTTTGCCACTTAAGTGCCTATTTTTTCCATGATGATCCTGCACATACCCTCATGTAGAGTTTTATGCATTTCATTTCATTAGTTTAGATTAAGCTTAGGGAAATTTTATTTTCCTTTACATTTTCTAATATTACATGATCTAGTTTTCCCCTATGAATTCTCATACATATTATGACTTTTAGATCTATAGATTTCTTTATTTGTACATGTTATTTCTAAATGCTATTCTCCTTTGTTCTTATGCTTCATTGAGACATCCTTATACTAAGGTTTAGTGTGTTTATTCATATATCACATATTTCACCCATGCTAGGTCCACCCTTTCATTTAATTTAGGGTTTATACTATTTTTTTTTAATTAGTTGGGGGAATCTATAGGCCCCCACCCCAAAAAAAACATTTCATAAGAATATATACACTACAAAATAACCATAATGTTATAAAAAATATATGCCATCCAAAGATAAATGAATTAAAGAATTTGATACCATTATGGTTATTTTGTAATATATATATATGTGTGTGTGTGTGTATTACATATATATATATATATATATATATATATATATATATATAACCATAGTGGTATAAAAAAATACCATAAAAAGATAAATGAATTAAAATGACCTCAATGAAGTAGCCCAATAAATACATTAAGTTCTATGAAGACACATCTACCATTACCCACAAAAAATAGAACTAGAAACAAAGGGGTCTTCAACATACATCCCACCCTTCATACCAGAAGACACTTCCTCCCCCTAGCTAACAACCTCTTTGACTTGTACACTACTCATTTAATCTCTAGCTATGGCCTTTTGAATTGACACATTCAAGGAGGGGAAATATATAGCATTGTAGACCTCTTGACACCAATGAGCTTTGTTAATCAAGCCCACATAAAACACAAGAATGGTGAAATTTCTATAAACCTCAATGTGGCCCTTTTATGAGTTACCATGAGGTCTTCTAGGAATTTTCCCACAACCCAACATGATGTACTTAATATTAATAGTTATTGATGAACTATCCTTGCATCCATAGATATATTGAGAAATAAGGTGCAACTATTCCAATTAAATATCTTACAAGTGTATACAAATTTAAAATATAAATATTCATCCATTGATCACCTGTAAGAGAGGGGGGCCAACCACACCAAGGCTCTAGGTCATGGAGAGCTAAGAGTGGAAGGCTACCCTAACTTATCTCAAGCTAATGGATGTTTTAGGACAAGAATCGAGAATGAAGAGAACTCTAGAGTGTTGTTGTCACTTTGCAGATCTAAGAGTTTAAATGGGGCTAGACAAGCTAGTTTCAAGAATTCATGGTAGTGCAGGTCTGGGATGATAGCATGGCACACTAGCATCCATATGTCCAAAAAATGTAAAATGCAATAAAAAATACCAAAAACCTACTAAACTATCTAGCTAACTAATTTTAATGAAATGAACAAGATGATAAAGTACAAAAAGTAAATACATAAATGATGAAATAAGTAGATGAATACAAGGGTGACAAATATCAACTCACTAAAGCACCAATTTTCTAGTGAGCTCCATGCAAACATTCACCTACACACAAGCAAGAGGGGAAAAATGTTGGGTTGTATAGGGGTTTGCCTCAGTCAAACCCTAGTTTTGATGTTTCCACCTCCATGGACAACTAGAAAAGCCACGGAGTAGAAAGTATGTTAAAGGAAATGAAAGGAAAGCAATGAACACTATAAGAGATGTTACACTACTCTATCAAACCACAAAGGAAAAAATGAAGCTTTTCCACCTCCACCCAAAGGCTCTCAAGGCCAATGAAGGGAGAATACAAGCAACGAACTTGGAAAAGTCACCACAGCTACAACGGTGAAAAAGGGAGGTCTCACAAGACTCCAAGCTCACAACATCTATCGTAGCACAAAAAGTACAAAAATGAAGTTGATGGAGTAACAAGCTACTTAAATGTTCAATGGAGTTGTGTAGATTGTTGGAATTGTGAATAGAATGCTCAAGAGAATGTTGAAGATCAAGAACTTGTGAAAGAGATGAAGTGAGTGTGAAATGAATGCCTTTGAAGGCCAAAATGAGAGGGAAAGAAGTCATTTTTAGGTTGGTTGGTCACACAAAGGTGTTATAATTCGACCCCAATGAGGAGTGAAATGCTCTTACAAACTCTAGAGGCATAAATCTATCAAAGGTGGTAGCACAACACACTTGCGTCCCTGATGAAGATTCCACCACCAACACATAAAACACACACCAACTGGATGGATTTCAGATGGGTGATGTGGAATTTCTCCATTGACTTTGATTTTCTAAGGTGAGGGTATGCAAAAGGGGAACTTACACAAGGGGTGAAAATTCACTCCTATACATTACCATATAATGATTGTGTGATTAAAAATAATAATAATAATAATAAAATCAACAAACTATATGAACACATGATGATTGTGTGATTGCATAAAATTAAAAAAACACTTTTAGGAAAAAAAATCCATATTAGAAAGAGGACAAGTATTCATTAGTCTTCAAAAAATACATGCATATTAGAACTCCCTTCAATCTGATAGTACTCTAATACCACTTATGTACTTATAATTTTTTTTTTGAAACTATTATCTCATCCCTCCAATTTATAGGAAGATGGGAAAGGATAATCCAGAGGAGGGGTGGAAAACTCCAAACAATCCTCAAACAAGCAAACTTTCAATCTCTAAACATTTACATAATGGGTTTTCATTCATTAGGCCTCAATCTCCTAATAGTACTTCAAATTGACTAAAATGGGCACAACTTCCCAGGCATAATTGATCTCCAAAAGAAAAACCAAGATTTAGATACCCTTTATGACTTTATTCAACATATGAAGAAATCAAATATTGTGACACCCCTTTGTTTTGTTATGTTTTCTTAATAGCTCAGATACTTTGTTAGACCTATTTTATATTATGGTTGTTCTATCGCTAACAGTGGAGCAATGGTAGACTATATGGATGTGATGATACATTATATGCATGGTGATTATGTTTAATATGCTTTATGTTTGTATAGATGCTTAGTTGTGATGACATTGCTATATATGCTTATTGTAGTTTAATTGATATATTATCTCATCAGTTGATGTGACATTGTATTGATGAAGAGAATGGTATTGCATCACTCGCTTGTGAGTGCCCTATGATTTCTGTGATTCTCTCTTCACGGTGTGTAAGAATTATTATTTGTATGCATGTTCAACTTTTGCTTTTGTTGTAGGTTTGCAGGTACAGGACAATAACTTCACCTGGTTTCACAGGTCTGAGCGTGCCCACTAATCAACAATAATGATTGGGAGATAGTAATTGGTTAACCTTGTCAAACCTTTATCCTAGCACAATGTGTCATCAGTCCATATGTTGGTCATGTTCCTTATCCATGTTGGTCTTGGTATTTTATTTATCATGCAAGTTTTTATTTGTAAGGATTAAATTATATGTTGTGATTATGTATTTAATTAATATGGAGATTTTATTATAAATTAATTAATTTAATTTAAGTTATATTATAAAGTAATTTTAATTATTAAATTAATTGGGAATTAAAATAAATAAGTTATTTAATTGTGAATTGGAGTAAATGAATTGTTTTTAATTTTAAATGCATATTTGGGAAAATATCTCAAAAATATCTTGGTTTGTTAAAGAAAAGATATTTGTTGTGTGAACTGGAAGTTAGAAGGATTTTTTTTCTTACTGTCTTAAAATTGATTTACGGAGAGATTGATTGAAATTGGGAAAGAAGAGGAAGTTGTTTTCATGGGAAAAAGAAGAACAGAGGTTTTTGGGAAATAAAAGATTTGTTCTGTGGTTTGAAGAAATTGTAGATCTTAGAAGCTTTATGATAATTTAGGAATCTAGTTATTATATTCTTGGCTGTGGATTATTTCTATTCTCTGGGAAGTGATAATTTTTTTGGAGGAAGCTTTGGCAACATTGGAAAATTGAAGTTTATAGAGAAGCTCGGCATCAATCCTTGAGGCAACAATTCTTCTGGAACATGTTCCTTAATTGTTTTGTGAATTTTTTTTTGAAAGAGTTATTTAATTATTGTAATACAAATTGGAAAAGATTAGAAGAGGTTTTCATTATTGTAGAAGCTTTTGTTTTTTTAAAAGATTGTCATGAAAATTGAACCTCTATAGAAAAAAAATTAGATCCGTTGTGTAAATTGATCATTTGAAATAGATTGAAACCAAAGGAAATTATAGATCTCTGTAGAAAATATTTGTGGAGATAGGAAACCTCTATAAATTTAACATTGTTCCTGTAGAAAATTTCTTCTATAAAATTATAGATCCTCTGTATAAAATTCATCTATCTCTCCTATAGAAAACTTCTGTGTAAATAATTTATCTTCTTGTAAGGAAGTTGGTTGAAATTTACATATATAAATATATTTATGTATATATATACATATACAAATATATATATATATATATATATATATTTATGTATTTATGTTGTTGATTTACCCTCTGGTAAATTCTCATATTGTAAAAAATGGATTTGAATAATCGCCGTACTCGATTTTTATTAATCGCTTGGTTTACATTAAAAAAATGTATATTGATGGAGGCTAGGGGAGCTACCCCCACAATCGTCCCTTCCACATGGGAGATGACAATGAGGGCAGCGCTAACGTGGCCAACATTGCCGACCCCCATAGTGGGGGGCTTGGTTGTGATAGTCACCGACCTAATTCATATGCATCTGTTTCTTTTTAAAAATGTTTTATTTAATATATAATATATACTATATATATATATATAATATATATATATATATATATAGAATTTAAAAGAGGTATTTAATCTTTTCTATATAACTGATTTTATATAAAATACATATATATATATATATAGAATTGTATTTTATTTTTTTTAAATGATAAATAAATATATATTTTTAAATATATTTATTAAATGGGATTATGTTTAATTTTAATGATTGATTATTTTAATTATGGAAATTGAGTTAGTTATATTAAGTACTTGTGAAACTATAGTTAAACTTTTGATATAATTTCGTTGTGGGTTATTAATGGGAAATGTGTTTTGAATAGTGTATTTTAGTGTGACATATTGTTCTACTAGATTTAGGAAATCCAAACAGTGGTGCTTTTAATTACATGAGATTGTTTATTTTAACTTCTAGTATTCCTGTAATTGGGTACTATGGGGAATATTTGTTGTTGGGAAAATATAAGTCTTCTAGATTTTAATTGTGAAAGGGTTGTCACTTCTGTTAGTCACCTTGTGATTTCCTTGGGTAGTGCATGTAGTTGGATTCAGTATTGGACATCCGTACTAGGGATGTGCTATCTCTGGTGTTATGTTATTATTAGTTTGTGCACTATCTATGTAACACCCCATCGCGCAAACCCCAAAGGACAACTAAGAATGCAACACATTTTTTTTTGAACACAAAGTATAAATAGTATGTTTACTAATTGCAACATAACTACGAGTACAAGTTAAACACCTAAGTCCCTTGGGGTACACGAAGTGACATTATGTAATCTACCCAATAACAAAATTTAATAAAAGTAACTTCCATATCTTCTACTAACATAACTTCTCCATTTAAACATTTATAAAAGGTAAGCATTAAAACAAGTATAATCCATAGGGAAAACTATAAAAGATTCCATAATGAATTTATCTTGGAAACATTAAGTACTTATTTACTCAAACATAATACAACATCAAGTATGTTTACAATTATGGATAAAACCTCAATTACAAATGTGGTTATACAATACATCATTCTTCAAATAAATCTCAATAAACAATTATCCAAGTTTACAACATACGTCTACCCAATACATGGGAGAGTTACATATCAATTTACAAGGTATGAAAAAAGTTCAAATATACATTTGGATGAACATAACTCTAGATCAAGTTGTCACAACAATCCTTGCACTAAAGGAACATCTACCAAATAGGGAACCCACCGGGGTGCGTAGCACATTCCACCCGACCACCCCCATGCTAGGAGTAGTTAAGAAAGGATTCCTGACCAAGATCGTCTAAGGTAACACATAAGACTCATCTCCAACATGGAAAGAGAAATCACACATATAGGAAATCATAACATCAAAAGTCCACTATCTAAACATGAGAACAATAAACTACTTCTAGAGGATTTTAGTTAAAACAACTAAAAGGGATTGCTAGAGGAGAGTGTCATCACATGGCCTTACATGGATTATCCAAACATCCTATCACAAGGTGCCACCTCCATCTATGGTTATCCTGACTTCCTATCTTAAGGCACTGCTCCATAGGGTGACTCATGTGGAATCATGAATTTCTTGTAAAGACGAGATCGCGATTATGCCAACCATGGCCTTCTCGGCCACTTATAGTCTATGGAAGACCTATATAGGCAGACGAGGAATCTATAATTATCTTATTAATATTTAGCTACCCATCCCCTAATTAATTAGTTAGGTTTTCACTTTTTACTCTAACTCTAACGTGGGTTATCTAGACTACACCTTTGTGTGCCGGTGCCCATGTAGAGCCACTCTCCCTAGAACCCCCAACATACATCAAAATCAAAGGAAGTGTACCCACAAGTACTCTAAACACATAATAAACGATCATGAGGAAAAACCATCTCGCTATAGTCATATGACATGATTCCCTAAACAAAACAATACAACTCAAAGTAAACTCAAGATCACAACCATAAACAAAATGGAAACAAGTATCAATTATAAAAGCCACATAACTTAATCACTAATCTCCCAAAACCTCTGGAAGTTTTAACCATAACCCTATCTCCTATAAAAGGCTGACTACCTTAAAGGACTCCACATGATGATATCCCAACTCAAGAATATAAAATAAATTAACTAATTATTCAATATCAAGAAAATTGATTAATAACACAAATTCACTATGCTTAACATTTAGATGAAAATATTGCACTACATGAAATCCATCTCAGAAGTCAAACTACTAATTTACTCAATTTATTACATTAATTGAAAACACTCAAATAAATTTGATAATATACTTTCTACAATTTTAACCAGTAAAAACCTAGTCATTGTAAATAATTTACATAATGTACTCCCATAATTAACCAAGTGTATATGCATATATATAACATTTTTTTTTAACAATTAAAATTAGCTTTATACAATAAACCTTATAAATAAATATACATATTTATATATATACATACATATATATATTTTAATAAAAATCCCTATAAATATATATACACATATATATACATATATTCATACATATACACACACAACAACACACACACACACACACACATATATATATTTCAAATTAAATTTAATAACTATCAAATTTCAAATGCAAATATAATATCAAATAATTTTCTTAAAAACAAAAGACTTTTAATATCGTTCATAAGGGTGTGTGCAACTGGGAGCTGCATCCTCCCTGTGGGGAGGCCGCAACCCCACTAGGGTTGTGCCCACCCCTTTGAGGTGTGGGGAGGGTCGCCCTCCCCAAATATTATATATATATATATATATATATTTAAAAAAAAAAAATTATTGAAAAATTTCGTATGAACAAAAAAATGGATTTCATAGGCATTAAAATATTCTCTAGACACAGATTTATGATAATAAATATATATATTGTTTATATATGTATATATACTATATATATATGTATATATACTATATATATATGTATATATACTAAATATATATTTCATGGAATTTATATATATATTTTAAATTCTCAGACAAATTAAGTTCTTAGGAACAGTAAATTTACCAACATAATCTTCTGAGATTTTTTTTTTTTTTAAAAGATGGAGTAAATTGGGAAACAAAACACTATATTTAACTATAGGTAATATTTAGAAAATTGCACAGAAGTTTTCTAATTTTCTCGAGTTTTACCAGAGACTTTTGTTTAAAAATACATAGAAGTTTTTATTTTCAAATTCCACAATTTTAGATATAGGTTTCTATTGTAGCTTACAGAGCTACTGTTTCAAGAATTTCATTTAACAGGGTTCGCTAATTTTACTGTGTAATTTTCCTATAGGGGTAACAAAATTATAACGACAAAATTTTGCAACTGGGAACACTGTTTTCTATAGAGGAACTTTTAAATTCTACAGAGGGTACAGTCATTTCCTCTTACACACACAAACAAGCTTTTCAAAACAAGAAAACATTCAAACCAAAAGACAGTAAGGAACCTATTTTTTGAAGCCTGTAGAAGCAAAAGTTGTGCCAAGCTTTGCCTCTGAAACTTCCAGCTATTAAGCTCTTCCCAGAAGCTTCAACTCTAGCCAAATCTAGAAAACTCCTGCAACCTTTCACAAACCTTTTCTAAAAAGTTAAACCATAAAAACCCACACAAAAAACACACCCTATTCTTCAGCCAAAAATTTCCCGTGAAGAAATTTTTGTTACCCCCATGCCCATATTCTCTCTGAGAATATTTTTCCCACAAGAAATTCATTAATTCCCCACTAATTCCCGTAAACCTTCAATAAAAGAAATTAATAATTTTTAATCAATTTTATTTATTTATTATTTTATTTTATTTATTATATATATTTTTAAAATAATAATAACATAGCTTTATAAGCTATTTAATTAATTTAAGAATTCAATAGAAAAATTTATTTTATTAAAACTATATCAATTAAATATATTAATTAACCACATAACTAAAATTAATTAAATCACAAACTAAAATATTAATCAACACTACACAATTACACACAAGGACAAGTTGAAACAAAGACAACATTGGACTCATAGATGATGAACTTGGGACAAGAACACTTTCTTAACCACTCTTTTTTCAATATTAATCCTGTTGAGTTTATGGGACATGCTCAAACCTAACAAGAAGGTGGAGTCGGTGTCCAGTACCTACATCTTGCATAGAAGCAAATGTCATGTAGCACATAAATCACCATTGCAAACACATCATGCAAGGTAATCATAGGGTAGCAGTGAACTTATAAGAAAATGATGCCACTCCGTCCTTTCACCAAGATGCACTAGCAAACACACCAAACATCATAACCGAATAAAACTCACAACATCACCATATATATTATTAAAGAACACCACAAAATAGTCATGTAACATAATCACCATGAAATGTATCATCTAACAACATATGTAATATCTAGTGCAACAAATCAACCAAACAATAAATCCATGCACAACCAAAATGGTGAACTGATCACCCACACAACCAAGTATGAAATCCACACATAAGAGTAACAACAACATGAGGGGTATTACATCCTCCCCCTAGAATATGGCTTACTCTTGGAAGCCACAAAATAAATATGGATATGCCTCTCTAATACGAGATGCATCCTCCCATGTCACTGAAGTCTCATCATTCGGGTCCCATTGAACCCGCACTTGTTCAATACCTTTGCCCCTGAGGGTGAGTCTTTGATGCTATAGCACAGCCACGAGCTCAAGTGCTAGCTGCTCATCCTTGACCTAAAGAGCATTCCAATCAAGAACGTGAGTAACATCTGGAAAATATGGTCTAAGTACAGAAACATGAAAAACATCATGAATCTGTGATAGATTGGGTGGCAATGCCAGGCAATAAGAAACAAGGCCAATACTCTCTAAAACTTCAAATGGACCTACAAAACGAGGCACGAGCTTGGAACCCTTTCCATAATGGATTGGGCTCTTTCGCAGTCGTACTCTCAAAAAGACTCGATCTCCAACAGAGAACTAACGGTCAACTCTATGTGCATCAACATATTTCTTCTATCTATCTTGAGCTGCCACAAGATGCTCTTTGATGCAAGCTACCTACTGTTCCATGTCCTAAAGCATTTCAGGATCAAGAAGAACTCTATCATCAAGATGGTCCAAACTTAATGGGGTCCTCTAGGGACGACCATATAGTTCCTAAAAGGGAGCCATACCAATTGAGCTATGATATCCATTGTTATAGGAAAACTCCACAAGATGCAAGTATTCCTCCCAATGTGACTATTGATCCAGCACATACTTATGAATCATGTCCTCTAAAACCTGATTAACTCTCTTTGTCTTTCCATCTATTTTAGGATGGTAGGTAGAACTAAAGTTTAGTTGTGTTCCTAAGGCACACTGTAATGATGTCCACAATGCAGATGTGAACATTGGATCTCTATTTGATACGATTCTCCATGGAATACCATGCAGGTGAACAACATCTTCCATGAAGATTCTAGCAACTGAAGAAGCTATGTAAGATGATCAGATGAGGGAAAAGTGTGCCACCTTGGTCAATCTATCAATTGTGACCATGATAGCATCATGACGTCAAGAAGTCATAGGAAATCCCACAATAAAGTCTATGGAAATTATGTCCCACTTCCATTCCAGAATGAGATGAGACTGTAAAAGACCTATGGGATGCTAATGTTCCACCTTGACCCTTTGACACTTTGAGCATCTAGCTACCAAATCTACAATATCCCTCATGCCAAGCCAAAAGTACAGTGCTCGAAGATCTGCATACATTTTCTTAACTCCCAGGTGAGCAAAATAAGGAGCTTGATGTGCCTTAGTCATAGTTAGAGTCTGAAGACCCTCAAAGAAGGCACATAAATGTGACCCATATACCTTAGAAGTCCATCCGACTCTAGTGAGTACCCTGCAAACTTTCCTTCTAGAGCTCTACCTGATTCGATTTCTGACTTCACTTCCTGATACTAGCTATCAGATGGAAGCGCTATGAGGACTTGACTCCTCAAATCTACCTCAAGAGCTACTGCAGAAATCTCATGTCTCCACCAACTCAAAGCATCTGCTACTACATTTTCCTTGCCCTGAACATATTTTACCTCAAAGTCATATTCACAGAGGAATTCCATCCATTTTCTCTACCTAGCATTCAGGTTTGGCTGAGTAAAAATATATTGCAAACTGCGATGATCGTTGTGAAGCTTGAACCTATGACCCAATAAGAAGTGTCTCCATCTCACAAGGGCATGAACCACTGTGGCTAACTCCAAGTCATGCGTGGGGTAGTTAAGCTCATGATCCTTGAGATTATGAGACTCATATGCAATTACACGTCCTTCTTGCATCAAGATGGCTCCCAATCCCTCCAAGGATGCGTCAGTGCACACCACAAAATCCCCAATAGGATCAGGAACCACCAATATTGGCACACTAGTCAATCTGTCCTTAAGGGTCTCAAATGCTGTCTAGCACTGTTCGGACCAAATGAGCTTCTTCCCTTTCCTTTGAAGGGAAGTAATGGGATATGCAATCCTAGAAAAACCCTGTACAAACCTCTGATAATAGCCCACTAACCCCATAAAACTATGAATCTCTGGAACATTCTTGGGTGTTGGCCAATCTACAATAGCTTGGATCTTTGATGGATCCACTACAATACCTGCATCTGAGATGACGTGCCCCAAGTACTTCACCTCAGTTTTGTACAACTCACACTTAGCTAAATTGGCAAATAGTTGGTTTTCCCTCAAACATTGTAATACCTGCCTCAGATGTTCCTCATGCTCCTCCATTGATTTAGAGTACACTAGAATATCATCGAGAAACACAAGTACAAACCTATCTAAGTAGGTAGGGAAAACTCCATTCATTAGGCTCATTAAAACTGATGGTACATTTGTTAACCTGAATGGCATAACAGTGAATTCATAATGCCCATAGTGAGTACAAAATGCAGTTTTATGAATATCAGCTTCATCTATTCACAACTAATGATAGCCAAACTTAAGATCAATCTTAGTGAATACTTGAGCTCCTTTTATTTGATTGAACAAGTCATCAATCCTCGGCAAAGGATATTGATTCTTGATCATCGCTTTGTTGAGCTGTCTATAATCTATACACAATTAGAGTGAATCATCCTTTTTCACAAATATAACTAGTGCTCCCCAAGGGGAAACACTAGGACAAATGAATCCTTTCTCTAAAAGCTCCTCCAACTGCAAACAAAGCTCCTACAATTCATGTGTTGTCATCCGATATGGAGCCCGAGAAATAGGCTCAGCTCCAGGAACAAGATCAATTCTGAAGTCGATGTCACGCTTTGGTGGCATCCCAAGAATTTCACTAGGAAAACATCAGAATATTCCTTAAGAAGAGGGTAATCATATAATGAAATCCCTTGATTCTCATCTGAGTCCAAATCATTAACTGACACTACAAATAGATGACAACTCTGTCTAAAACATCTTTTTAATTGCATAGCTAAGATCAAATGTAGTGAGATAGGTCTCTAAATGCCAATGATCTCAACCTCTTTACCTGCATCATCAACATAATGCACAACCTTATGCCGACAATTAATTATGGCACAGTGGGAATTCAACCAATCCATACCTAGAACCACATCATATGAACCTAGAAGTAGGATTCAAAGATCCACTGTAGTCATGAGTGTCCCAATTTGCAAATTACAACCCTAAACTAGTGACTCAACTACAACCTTTGCCCCGGAGGCCAATTCAACCTGCCACTTAATGCCTTGCCTAGCTACCACTAGTCTACAATGTTCCACTACTAAAGGAGAAATGAATGAATCTAATGCTTCAAAATAAAAGAGAATAGAAATGCTAGAACCATTCAACACACTTGATGTCTTGACTACAGTACCCTAATGTTTAGCTTGGCAATTGTCCACTATTGCAAATACCCAATGTGCTCTCCTTGCATCACCCACTATCAACTCAGAAGTAGCTGGTCTTTGGCTAAATCTTGTAGTGCTCCTCTATGGCACTATCTAGAAATATGTCCCTGTTGCCCACAAGAGAAACAACTTGTACCTCATCCAAACCCTCTAACCCTAGATGGTGCACTCAGCTACTGGAAATTGCCTCGAGAAGGTGCCGACTGTGTACTCTGAGCAGGTTGTACAAAATGATCCTATCTAACTCATTGCCAGCTATGGTTCCTTCTACTATGAGATCTATCTCCCTGCTGTGATAGTGATTTGTTCTGTTTGGGCTGTGACTGCTGCTGCTGCTATGGACCACCCTTAGAGGGTGCCCAAAAATTCCTAGAAGTTCCTGCAGCTTGAGGTTGTCCACCTCTAGAACCAAAACTTGAAACTAGAGCACTGCCAATCTGAACTCCTGTGTGTCCTCCTAATGCCATAGCCAGATTTTCTTCCACAAGGTGAGCCTTCTCAACTGCTACCTCCATTGTCTTCGGCTCGAAGACCCTAACTCCACCAATGATGCAGGCATTTAATCCCCTGACAAAATGTTGCACAAGCATTGCCTCATCATTTTTTATCCTTGCATACTATTTAAGCTAGTAAAAACGACGCTCATATTATTCCACAATCATTGCCATTTTCCTTAACTCATGGAATTCATTTTCTCTACACTACCTCTAGTGATTAGAAAGAAAATGGGCCCTAAACCTCTCCATAAATAATTCCCAAGTCACCATGCTGATGTCAATATGTAATTTTTGTTCTTCCAACCGCCACCAAGTGGATGCAAAACCTCTGAGGTGCATAATGACACACCTAGACCTAGTATTACTACCATAGGGATGCATCAAAAAAAATCTATCCAAATCGATCAACCAAGTCTTTGCCTCAAGACCCGCACCAGATCCATCTAATGTAGGAGGTCGTGCTCTCAACAGGTCTCTCATATGACCCGCCACTACTGCATCCTATTCAATTGTGCTTTCCCCACGTCTAGGGGACCTCTCCCTTTCCATATCCAACCTCTATTCCTCATCCTACCTAGGGCCTAAATGACCCAATATCTCCTCCAGTAAATGCTACAACTGACCATCTAGACCAGGTTGTTCTGGGTTCTAACCACCACCAGCTATCAGATTGCTTTGGGAACTCTGTAGTTCTTCATGGCCTAAACCTTGAGAGCTCAGAAGTGATGAACTTTGGTGGTTGGCCCCACGACCACCACCTCGGCCTCTTCCTCGACCATGACCTCTACCCCTAGGAATGATCCTACACAACAATTGGGGTTATGTGAGATCAAGAGATAACGCAAGGTTTCCTAATAGACACAAACTACCTAGAGTACCCAGTGTTTACAAAACCTAGCTCTGATACCAAGTTGTAACACCTCGTCATGAAAACCCCAAAGGACAACTAGAATGCAACACATTTTTTTTAACACAAAGTATAATTAAGTTATGTTTACTAATTGAAACTAACATAACTATGAGTACAAGTTAAACACCTAAGTCCCTTGGGGTACACGAAGTGACATTACATAATCTACCCAATAACAAAATTTAATAAAAGTAACTCCCATATCTTCTACTAACATAACTTCTCCATTTAAAAATTTATAAAAGGTAAGCCTTAAAACAAGTATAATCCATAGGGAAAACTATAAAAGATTCCATAATGAATTTATCTTGGAAATATTAAGTACTTATTTAGTCAAACATAATACAACATCAAGTATGTTTACAATTATGGATAAAACCTCAATTACAAATGTGATTATACAATACATCATTCTTCAAATAAATCTCAATAAACAATTATCCAAGTTTACAACATATGTCTACCCAATACATGGGAGAGTTACATATCAATTTACAAGGTATGACAAAAGTTCAAATATACATTTGGATGAACATAACTCTAGATCAGGCTATCACAACAATCCCTGCACTGAAGGAACATCTACCAAATAGGGAACCCACCGGGGTGCGTAGCACATTCCACCCGACCACCCCCGTGCTAGGAGTAGTTAAGAAAGGATTCCTGACCAAGATCATCTAAGGTAACACATAAGACTCATTTCCAACATGGAAAGAGAAATCACACATATAGGAAATCATAACATCAAAATTCCACTATCTAAACATAACAACAATAAACACCAAGTCATAACAATAAACTACTTCTAGAGGATTCCAGTTAAAACAACTAAAAGGGATTGCTAGAGGAGAGTTTCATCACATTGCCTTACATGGATTATCCAAACATCCTATCACAAGGTTCCACCTCCATCTATAGTTATCCTGACTGCCTATCTCAAGGTACCACTCCATAGGGTGACTCATGTAGAATCATGAATTTCTCTTAAAGACAAGATCGTGATTATTCCAACCATAGCCTTCTCAGCCACCTATAGTCTATGGAAGCCCTAGTAGGTAGACAAGGAATCTATAATTATCTTATTAATATTTAGCTACCCATCCCCTAATTAATTAGTTAGGTTTTCACTTTTTACTCTAACTCTAACGTGGGTTATCCTGACTATCACTTTGTGCATCGGCGCCCACGTAGAGCCACTCTCCCTAGAACCCCCAACATACATCAAAATCAAAGGAATTGTACCCACAAGTACTCTAAACATAGAATAAACAATCGCGAGGAAAAACCATCTCGCTATAGTCATATGACATGATTCTGTAAACAAAACAATACAACTCAAAGTAAACTCAAGATCACAACCATAAACAAAATAGAAACAAGTATCAATTATAAAATCCACATAACTTAATCACCAATTTCCCAAAACCTTTGGAAGTTTTAACCATAACCCTATCTCCTATTAAGGGCTGACTAACTTAAAGGACTCCACATGATGATATCCCAACTCAAGAATATAAAATAAATTAACTAACTATTCAATATAAAGAAAATTGATTAATAACACAAATTCACTATGCTTAACATTCAGATGAAAATATTGCACTACATGAATCCATCTCAGAAGTCAAACTACCAATTTACTCAATTTATTACATTAATTGAAAACACTCAATTAAATTTGATAATATACTTTCTACAATTTTAACCAGTAAAAACCTAAAGTCATTGTAAATAATTTACATAATGTACTCCCATAATTAACCAAGTGTATATGTCTATATATATATAACATTTATTTATTTTTTTAACAATTAAAATTAACTTTATACAATAAATGTTATAAATAAATATACATATATATATATATATATATTTATAGGTATTTTTATTAATATATATATATGCATTCACACACACACACACACACACACACACACACACACACACACACACACATATTTCAAATTAAATTTAATAACTATCAAATTTCAAATGCAAATATAATATCAAATAATTTTCTTAAAAACAAAAGACTTTTAATATCATTCATAAGGGTGTGCATAGCTGGGAGTTGCGTCCTCCTTGTGGGGAGGCCGCAACCCCACCAGGGTTGTGCCCAGTAGCCCATGGCAGCTGTACGAAGCCTTGGTGGCTACGCCCACCCCTTTGGGGTGTGGGGGGGTTGCCCCTCCCCCCCCCCCAAATATTTTATAAAAAAAAATTATTTTAAAATTCTGTACATACAAAAAAATTGATTTCACAGGCATTAAAATATTTTCTAGACACAGATTTATGATAATCAATATATATGTGTATATACATATATATATTTTCATGGGATTTATATATATATATTTTAAATTCTCAGACAAATTAAGTTCTTAGGAATAGTAAATTTACTAACATAAATTCTTTTAAGAATTTTCTTTTCTTTTCAAAAAGATGGAATAAATTGGGAAAGAAAACACTATATTTAACTATAGGTAATATTTAGAAAATTGCACAAAAGTTTTCTAATTTTCCTGAGTTTTACCAAAGAGTTTTGTTTAAAAATCCACATAATTTTTTATTTTCAAATTCCACAATTTTAGATATAGGTTTCTACTGCAGCTTACAGAGCTACTGTTTCAAGAATTTCATTTAACGGGGTTCACTAATTTTATTGTGTAATTTTTCTACAGGGGTAACAAAATTATAACAGCAAAATTCTGCAGCCGGGAACACTATTTTCTATAGAGGAACTTTTAAATTCTACAGAGGGTACAGTCTTTTCCTCTTACACACACAAACAAACTTTTCAAAACAAGAAAGCATTCAAACCAAAAGATAGTAAGGAACATGTTTTCTAAAGCTTGTAGAAGCAAAAGTTGTGCCAAGCTTTGCCTCTAAAACTTCCAGCTATTAAGCTCTTCCTAGAAGCTTCACCTCCAGCCAAAATACAAATCCAAAAAGCTCCTGTAGCCTTTCACAGATTTTTTCCAAAAAGTTAAACCAGAAAAAACCACACAAAAACCACACCCTGTTCTTCAGCCAAAAATTTCCCGTGAAGAAATTTTTGTTACCCCCATGCCCATATTCTCTCTGAGAATATTTTTACCACAAGAAATTAATTAATTCCCCACTAATTCCCGTAAACCTCCAATAAAAGAAATTAATAATTTTTATCAATTTTATTTATTTATTATTTTATTTTATTTATTATATATTTTTTTTAAATAATAATAACATAGCTTTATAAGCTATTTAATTAACTTAAGAATTCAATAGAAAATTTAACATTCTAAATATCAACAAAGCCAAAAAAAAATTATTTAAACTATATCAATTAAATATATTAACTAACCACACATAACTAAAATATTAATCAACACTACACAATTACACACAAGGACAAGTTGAAACAAAGACAACATTGGACTCACAGATGAAGAACTTGGGATGGGAACACTTTCGTAATCACTCCATTTTCAACATCAATCCCATTGAGTTTATGGGACACACTGAAACCTGACAAGCGGGTGGAGTCGGTGTCCAGTACCTGCATCCTGCATAAAAGCAAATGTCATGTAGCACATAAATCACCATTGCAAAAACACTGTGAAAGGTAATCACAGGGTAGCAGGGCACTTGCAAGCAAGTGATGCCACTCCATCCTTTCATGAAGATGCACTAGCAAACACACCAAACATCATAACAACATAAAACTCACAACATCATCACATATATATTATTAAAGATCACCACAAAATAGTCATGTACAACATAATCACCATGAAATGTATCATCTAACAACATATGTAATATCTAGTGCAACAAATCAACCAAACAATAAATCCATGCACAACCAAAATGGTGAAATAATCACCCACACAACCAAGTACAAAATCCACACATAAGAGTAACAATGACATGAGGGGTATTACAGTCTACCTTTGGGTGTAGAATGAGTTATTGTGTTGTCGATAGGGGAGTGGATTTCAATGGGGGCCAGGACACAAAGTGGTCCCAGGATAACTCGTGTGGAAGTCAGTGTCATCAATAGAAATTAAATAACCTACATTAGGGGAATGGATAGTTAACATATTTAACTTGATAATTAGCCTCACTCATTGGCTCAAGGGCTTGTGTTAGATTTGAGATGAGTTGGGAAGGCCTAGAATGGCAAGATCATTATCTTGTCTTCTCGAAAGATAATCAATTCTGCACTGGTGTGCATGTGGGGTCGAAGCTCGTGAGAGGTTACCAGGATAACCCAATATGGGGGCTAGGACCTAGGAAGATCTCCTTAGGATAACCAATACAACCTTTGTGATGACACTCCTATGACAAAAGTCAGTTTTTGTTGTACATTGATTTTTCTTGATTCAGTGATTCTAGAAGCAATGTGACCTTTTGTTTTTGTTTATTAGTATTGTGTTATCTTGTGTGGGTGGGTACATGGAGATGGGTAGCAAATTTGTGGCCACTTTCAATTTTTGTTTTTGAAAAGTCATAATGCGAATGTGTTATAATGCAAGCACGCTATAACACACACGTGTTATGGCTTTGTGTGCCAAGCCTGAGGCTCAGCCACAACGAGCCCATAACACGAGCGCATTATAATGCACTCGCATTATTACATATTAAAAGAAAAAAAGTGAAACTCATTCATTCTTGCTAAAACGGTCATGTCTATACATCTTCAAAATGCGCTCGCGTTATGAAAAAGTTGATTTTTTTTATAGATTTATTATATCTCTTTGTCTATACTCTCTCAGACTCTTTCCAACTCATGCCCACTCTCTCCAACCCTCTCCCACTCTCTCTTACTCTCTCCCACTCTCTCACACCCTCTCCCA
>VDFB02284105.1:0-34273 GCA_007258455.2 Sequoia sempervirens | reverse complement strand
CTCTCCCCAATCTCTAGACCTATATCTCTACCTCTTCCTCCCTCCCTCCTTCCCTATTTATTTGTCTCTCCTTAGACCCCTATATCTCTCTATACCTATCCCTCTACCTTCCCCCCTCCTCTCTCTCCCCACCCCGAGCTCTAGACCTATCTATCTACCTCTCCCTCCCTTCTTCCCTCTCTCTTTTTCCCTCTTTAGACCTCTCTCTCTATACCTATCTCTCTACTTCTACATCCCTCCCTCCTTCCCTCTTTGATTTTTTCTATCTCACCTCTCCATCCCTCTTCCTCTCCCTACCCCTCCCTCTCTCTGAAAATGAACCTATTAATCCTAAAATTTTGGGAATATATCTCCTTAGGAATGGTGGCATTTTTTGCACAAGATAATAAAATGAAAATTACACACAAATAAAATTACATTTCTACAAAAACATTACCTTAAAATAATATAATAATAAACTAAAACACTAGAAATATTCTTAGCTCGCCATCAATGATGTCATTTACTAACAATTAGAACTATTATCCTAAAACCCTAGTGAATGCACACAAGGCCTAGATTTAAGGGTTTTTATTCAGATGCCAATAAAAGGGATGAAACTCATGACTAGGCTACAACTAGCAATGTCCCTATTGATAAGAGTGGGTAGCTCTCCTATACTTTACAATTTACAAAACCATGTAAGGTAATCTAGGAGGTCTATATGTGATAATTGATGAAAAATATTAAATATAACTAGACCTCTAGCAACCCATACCTTATGTATATTAATATCCTAATTATGTATCACTAAGAATTCATGAATATTGGTTGCTACGGAAAGACCTATAAGACACATATTAAGTATATGATGATTGATTACACATCCATCTAAAAATTTCAATCAAGTTTGTAATAGTTCAAATGAATCCCCTTAAAATTTAAATACATTATGTTCAACTTGGATTCGACGCATTGTCAATAGGTAGAACTATGGGATATTTTTTCCTTGCCTATCTATCTTTCTTCTTTAGAGGTGATCTCATAGAAATATTTTGTACTTGTTGAACCATAACAACTTTATTTGGAATCAATAAAGTAGTAAATTTAGCATGAAATACAAAATCTTGCACTATATGACCCTTATAATTCTTAGGTGGAATAGGGGATTAAAAAATAATATGATTGCTTGTCATTTTAGTTATATTTTTTTCTTTCCTTTGTTCTTCTAATCTATGTTGATACACCTCATAAAGTTCTCACTCTTATAAAGTTCTCACTCTCATAAAGAGCCTCTTATGGGAGATCAAAATTTTAAAGGCTATTACTTTTGATCTAAAAGCTTGCTTGGGCTTGAATTTCTATCTATTCGATAATTATGTGAAACAATCCAAAATATTCATTCTAGCCAACAATGACTTAAATAGCCCAAAAATTGAATTTTCTATTTTATAGCCCAATTTTGTGTCTTTTGTGTTAAAATTTGGACAAAATTTTATAAACCTTTCAAAAGTTCTCACACTTTTCAAACACCTTGGAAGAGGACAAGGAATACCGACATTATCAACTGATTACTAGGGTCCAAGAGGCATATATATTCATAACACCACCTAAACTCTTATGTGCTTACTAGTTTTGTCGATGCATTTGCACCATTATATTAAGTGTCAAATTTCTCCACTATAAACCTTGTTAAAATTAAGATCTTATGTTCCTAATGATTACAAATAAATTTATAATAGAAGATGGCGTTTGTGTGCTCTACAAGCCGAGCTAGGGCGACCGTGCCCTAGCTCGTTCTCTGTGTGTTGCTCGCTTCTGTGTTGTGGGGGGGTTTTTTGAAGCTATCGGGGTTGTGGTGGTGGGGTTTTTTCTTTTCTGGAGGCCTTCTTGCTGCCATTTGGGTGGCTTGTGGGTGGAAAGGTTTTGATCCTTCCCTTGGGGTCTTTTCTTTTTTTCCATTTCTTGTAAAAGTGTCCTGGGGGTTTGCATGCCTGCTAGGGATCTTGTTTTTTGCTATGCCGGGTGGGGAAACATCTGGGGCTAGCCCCAAATTGGATTTCCGTTCATCATTTGGTTCAAAGCCTTCGGCGCATAGAGTGAATGTTTTTGATAATACACTATTTTCTTCAGAGATGGAGATGAATGATCTAGGATCGGTTAATGGTTCCCGAAATACGAAGATTAATGGGTGTTTGGAAAGATGCAAAGAGCGACCGAAGCTGATTATCCCGATGGAAATGCTTGCAGATGATATTGAATACTATTCAAGGCACTCTTTTTATTGCAAGTTCATGGGCTTGAGAGTCTTACTGCACTTTGGAATCCTAGGCCTCGGACTTGATGCCGAGGGAGATGGAGATTAGCCCCTTTATGCAACAAATTTTGCGTCTCTTTAATGCATGGCGACGGAATAAGGTCTTCTGAGGGTGGCCCCGCTTTATAAACTGGTTTTTTATCAGTTTTCATGGCATACCGGGTTTCCAACTCCGACCGAGGAAATACCGAAATGGATCCCAGCTTTGGGTTCGCTGTCGTACTTCCAGCTTGGAGGTTGGCGATTTAATATCACGCAAGCCGTACTTTGGTGGCTTCAATGCTCGGTGGTAAACTCATATTCGTCAGACGCAGTATAAAAAGGTAATGACTTTTGCTCGTATCTGTGTAGAAATTGATTTAAGCAAGCCACTGCCAGATTTTGTTGAAGTGAGTGCTGGATCATATACTTGGGTGCAACAACTAGATTACGAAACCATACCTTTTCGGTGTCGTCTTTGTCATGAATATGGTCACTTGCAGCGTAGGTGCCCTAGGGCTAAGCTTGTGGTGTCCCAACCTTCTCAGCCTTCTCATAATCCACCTAGGGCTGATAATGGTAAGGAGCCTATTCTGGGTGATGGTAATGGAGATGATGGTTATGTCCCTGTTAAGGCTCGCAATAGGAATCGGGGCCAGAAGCGGACCTTGAGGGAGAGGCAGGATGATGAAACTTTTAATAGGTTTGAGGTGCTGGATGATCTCAGCCAGGAGGAAGTGAATCCAGGGTTGCTGAACTTGGATCAGGGAACTTTGGGTACAGGACAGGATGGGCCACCATTGGAGGCCATGCAGGTTGCGCAGGAGATTGGGGTTGGGCAGATGGATACGGATCAACAATTGATTGTCCAAACTGAACAAGAATATTCTATTGGAGCTTCGAAGAGTGGTGGAGGTGGTTCCCCATTGCTCCTGAAAGGAGGCAAGGATGTGGGGAAGATCTCTTTGGCCTCCTCTCGTTGGGTATTCAACAAAATGAACTGAAGAAAGGGGTTGGTGACAGGACTTCCAAGCTGGGAAGGAAAAAGGATATGGAGAAGATTAAATTAACTGGGGAAACTTTGGTGGATTCAGGGTCAGTCAAGACTCTAGATTCACATTTTTCATGCCCCCAGAAATGATTGTTCTCTCATGGAATGTAAGGGGCTTGAACAGTGGCCCTCGACAAAAATCTGTTCATGATTTGGTTAGGAATCATTCTCCAGATGTTCTTTTTCTTCAGGAGACTAAATTATCTATTGATAATATGTTGGCCATGGCTCCTAAGTTGTGGAAATATGGTGAATGCCAATGTGTGGGGGCTCTTGGTGCTTCCGGAGGGGTGGCTTTCTTTTGGAACCCTTGGAAGATTTTCCCTCTCTGGTGGATGTCCTCTAGATCCTCTATATCCCTAGTCACCTCTTGGTATGAGACTGGTGAGTGTATTCTCCTCTCTAATGTGTATGCTCCTATTGATTTTTTGGGTAAACAACTTCTATGGTCCCATCTTCATTTTGTTCGTAGCTTAGCTCCTTACCATCCGTGGGTTATGGCTGGCGATTTTAATGCTATTGTGGAGTTGTCTGAAAAAAGTGGTGGAATTCCTAGGTTGGAGCCTTCTGCTCTGTTATTCAAAGATAGCATTTCTGAATTAAATCTTATTGATGTTCTGCCAAGTAATGGTCGCTTCACTTGGAATAATAGGAGAATTTGTGAGAGTTGTGTTGCTGAGAGGCTAGATCAATTTTTGGTTTCCTGTTATTGGGTTGGAGACTTATGGTCCACTCGATCTGAAATTCTTGATTGGAGAGGTTCTGATCATTGGCCTATTAAGCTTAGTATTATCTCTGCTCGGGGGCCTCATTCTCCCTCATTCAAGTTCCAGCTTATGTGGTTATGGGATCCTACTCTTCATGAACATGTGGCTGAGTGGTGGCGGATTGGTAGACCAACTTTTGGTATGACAATGTACACATTCTCCAAGCTTCTTTAGTTTGTCAAATATCAGCTTAAAAGGTGGAATCAGCGATGTTTTGGTAATATATTTCATGTAAAGGTTTCTGCCCAGGAGGAGTTGAATAATATTACGCGGTTGATTCGTGAGAATGGGGCCTCTGAGGATCTTCTAAGGGAGGAGGCTAAGACTTTGAAAGTGGTTGAGGAATTTGAATTGCGGGAAGAAATCTATTGGAAGCAAAAGGCCCGGGTTGAATGGTTACAGGAAGGTGATAAAAACACCGCCTTCTTCAATTTTGTGAAGGATAGGAGGAATGGTAATTCCATTCCTATTCTGGTGAATGATAGGGGTGAACATCTTGCCTCATTTCAGGAAATCTCTGTTGAGGCATATCAGTATTTTGCTACTTTATTTAGGGAGGATTCACGAGGGGGCTCTGTTGAGGAAGCACAGGTTCTTTCTTGTATTCCTCAGTTGGTCTCCAGGGAGGTGAATGAGTATTTGATGAAAGATATCTCTCTTGATGAGCTAGAGGGGATTGTGTTTCATATGAAGAAGGGTAAAGCTCCTGGTCCCGATGGTTTCCCTATTGAATTTTTTCAGAAATTCTAGGATATCATAAAGTTGGATCTTCTGGTAGTTGTCCTTGAGTCCCAGAGGAATAAAAAAATGCTTCGTGCTTTGAATTCCACCTTCCTTGCTCTCATACCCAAGTGTGAAGGGGCTGATAGGTTATCTCAGTTCCGACCTATCTCTCTTTGCAATGTGGCTTATAAAATAATTTCTAAGTTATTGGCTGAGAGATTGAAGAAGTGGCTTAAAGTGCTGATTTCAGAGGAATAGAGTGGATTTGTGGCTAGTCGACAGATTCTTGACGGGGTCGTCATTGCTACGGAGACCATCCACTCCATGGACAACTCCCACGAGAAGGCTATGTTCATTAAGCTGGATATGGCTAAGGCTAATGACAGGGTTAGATAGTCTTTTTTGTAGAAGATCCTTGTTTCTTTTGGTTTTGGTGAGGAGTGGATCCAATGGGTCATGAGTTGTGTCACGTTTGTTTCCTTCTCAGTTTTGATAAATGGAGATCATTCTGAACTTTTTGGTGCCTCAAGGGGTTTGCGCCAAGGGGATCCTCTTTCTCCATATCTTTTTCTGCTTCTTGTGGAAGGCCTTGGATGTTTGTTGAAAAGAAGGGTGGAGCTTGGCATCATTCAAGGTTGGCGATGGGGAGGAGACTTGCCTCCGCAATCTCATTTGCAGTTTGTTGATGATACTGCCCTGATGGGGATGGCTACTATTAGGGAAGCTACTAACTTGAGGCAGGTGTTGGACATATATCTTGTTGCTTCAGGACAATTGATTAATGAGGAGAAGTCTTCCATATTCTTCTTCAATACGTCGACCCCCATATAGAGAAGAATTGCTAATATCTTGAGGTTTCAGATAGGGGTTCTCCCTTTGACGTATCTGGGTTTCCCAATTTCTATTCGCCATCTTCCCAAGGGTTCTTGGCAGAATATTATTGATAAGCTCTATGAAAAAGTTAATCATTGGACCCACAGATGGTTGTCTTTTGCGGGGCGGGTTCAACTTCTCAAGTTGGTGGTGCAGGCTCTCCCTACCTACAGATGTATGCTTCAGGTGGCTCCGATGGGTTTTTTGAGGGAGTTAGATTCTCTTGAAAGGCAGTTCTTATGGGTGGGAAGTTTGTCATCCTCCAAGTGGAGCCTGGTCAGGTGGGATGTTGTGTGCAACCCAAAGCAATTTGGTGGTCTTGGTCTTCGACAGTCTGCGTTATTCAGAGTGGCTGTGGCTGCTAAGCTATTTTGGAGATGGTGTGTGGAACAGGATCAGCCATGGGCCAGGATATTATCTCATAAGTATTTCCCGGGGATTCCACGGCAGGATCTCCCTCGTTACCCTCTTGAGGGGAAAGGTTCAGTGATTTGGAATACTCTTCAGAAGGGTACAAAGCTTATCAAGGAAGGTTTATTTTGGATTTGTAGACGGGGAACTGAAGCTCTCTTTTGGTCAGATTCTTGGGATGGATTCCCTCCACTTACTTCTTAGTTCCCCAACCTACTTCCTTTGTGCCAAAGATTTCTTGAGGCTGGCTGGGCTAGGGTGAGTGACTTCAAGTCTATTGCTTCTTTTGGTCAGTTGGAGGTAGCTCATTGGAAGGATCCCGCAGTGTGGCCAGATTTGGGACTTGCGGAAGAAAGTTATGAGCTTCACAAGATTCTTCATAGTAGGAGTTGTAGTTCTCTTCTGGAAGAGGATATTCTTGCTTGGACCCATAATCCTAAGGGGGTTTACTTTGTTGTTTATGGTTATCAGGTTTTATTGGCTCAGAAGCTAACTGGGGCTGAGGTTCATTGGTGGAATAGGGTGTGGAATAAACTCTCGTGGCCTAAATGCAACTACTTTGTTTGGACTTTGGCTTGGAACAGGTGCTTGACTTGGGATAACATTCGTAAACGGGGATTTCAAGGACCTTCAATTTGTGTTTTGTGTCGGGGAGCGGAAGAGGATTCTTCGCATTTGTTCTTCCGATGCCCCTTTGTTGTCCAGCTTTGGCATTGGTGGTGGGAGGTGTGGAAGCTTCCTTGTATTCATGCGTGCTCTTTGGTTGAATTCTAGGATAGTATGGGAAGACCTCCTTCTATGGCTTCCTTTTTGCAGGAAGTTTGGTTCGTGGGCCCTACCTTTCTGCTTTGGCAGATTTGGCTGGAGCAGAACTGCCAAATTTTTCGTGATCAGAAGTTGGTGGGTCGGCAAGTTTGGATGCGTATGCTAGGAATGGTGTAGGAGTTATTTTTAGCTAAATGTGATGTGGTTTTCCCCTTGGAGAGAGGTGATGTTGAGTTGGTGGCCAGACTGGGTCTTCAAGAAATTCATTCATCTTTTGTCAGTTCCAGGAACTGTAGGCATGGGAAAAAGAGGGTTCAATAGGTTGGAAGGTGGTTACCTCCTCCCAATGGATTTTTAAAGATAAATACTGATGGTTCTTCTAGGGGAAATCCTGGGCCTGCTGGAATTGGTGGGGTTGGCAGGGACTTAGCTGGGTCAGTGATTTTTCTGTTCTCTATACATGAGGGGGTGAAGACTGTTAACTTCATGGAGGGTTTGGAAATTCTTCATGCTATTGAGAGGGCCCTTACTTTTGGATGGAGAAAGGTTATATGTGAAGCTGATTCACAGATTTTGATTAATCTCTTGAATGAGCGAAAGATATCTGATATAAATTGGCAATTAGCTTCGGTGGTTCAGCGGATTCTTCAGGTTAGTTCTCGGATGGAGGAGGCATCCTTTGTTCACATCCTGAGGGAGTGGAATCGTGTTGCCGACTGCCTGGCCAAATAGGCCTCTAAGCATGATAGTGGTTGGAAGGTTGAGGATTGGGATCAGGTTAACCCTGAGCTGCATCTGGATTTAGACCGGTTCTTGGAGGAGGATAGGAGGATACATGGGGATAGTTGATGTTGTTTTATGCTGTGGGGTTTTCACCTTGTTTTCTGGGGCTAGGTCCCTTGGTTATTATTGTGATGCTCTTTTCTGATTTCTAATAAAGTTTTTACCCCTTTGTTTTAAAAAAAAAAACAAATAAATTTATAATAAATAAAATAAAAATTACAAGATATATAGATTCAACACATTACATAATATATACATAGAGAAAACCCTTTCATATAAAAAGCCCCAAAAAACATAATTTTAATAATTAAAACACTTAAAAATTGTCTATATAAAAATATAGACAAAACCTAGTGATATTAGTTCTCCTCACTTTCACATGACCAATGACACCTCTTATGCATAGTAATTATAGGATTTAGTAAAAATCTCCAAAATCCATCCTCATCTCAGTGAGATGGAACCTCCTTAAATATATAAGGGGTGAAAATTACCTAAAGGGATATTATTCACACCTATTCTCAAAAATAATTTATAAATAATCAATAATCTAATAGTTATTAGATTATAATTATTTTATATAGGATATGCTTAATAAAGACTATAATATATATAAGGTTTCATAACCTTATATTATAATGGGTGATCCCACAAAACTGGTTTACAATTTCATTGAGGAAGGAAAATTGCAAAAACGCCCCCATGAAGAAACTTTCAGGTTTTGGGGGGTTTGCATGAAGGGGGAGTTCACTCTAACCCAAAAGGGGTTCGCTTGAACCCCCCTTCGAGCGAACTCTATTTAATGATGAGACCCTCATTTTGCACATTTTCCAAAATGGAAACAAAGAGAAATTTTGAAAAAAGGGGGGTTCACTCGAACCCCCCTTCAAGTGAACCCCCCTTCATTTGAAAAGTCAAGGGGGGTTCGCTTGAAGGGGGGTTCGAGCAAACCCCCCCTTTTTTTCCCTTCTCCCCTTCTTGCACCAAATTTCTACAAAAAATCGCATTTCAAAGCTTAGGTTGAGGATGAAAATGAAGGAAACTTCATAGACCCAACTGGATGATGGTAGTCCTTGAAATGAGCTATCCATCGAATATAATTTTAATATATTTTGGTTTTATTATGTTTTTTAAGTTTAAAAAAACAAAGGTTTTTCACTGAAAATCAAGCTCTCTGTTCTGCACATGTGGAAAAATAGTCTAGATTACCAAAAAAGAATTCTGAAAAATATGTTTGGGCTAGGTATTGATTTCTTTGATCTAGTAAAAAAATATTGAATTTCAATACATACAAAAAAGTTATGTTGTTTACGGTCTGCCTATGTCTGAATTGTAATTGGGTTGACTTCAAAACTTGATTAAGAAAAAAAATCAATTAAACACTATGAAACCAAATGGACTTGTTAGATATTGTAGTTACAAAGCTAAATTCAAAAAAAAAAGAATTTTATCCTTCATAGAAAAAAAATTATGTTGTTTATAGTGAGCACCACTCCTTAAAAATGGTGTTTATTGATAAAAACTAGTTTTTGAAGGAGATGGAAAAAGAAATGCAGTCTGATTCAAAAAAAAATTAAAAATTAAAAATTCAGAATCTACAGACAAAATGTCACAAATCACTAGTTCACATCATCTTCAAATTCCTCATGGTTTAGCAGCTATAGGTGCTCAAAAGTGAAGATTTAGTTAAAAATTTTATCTTCAATGTCTAGTTTGGCCAAAAATTGTAAACCAGTATTGTGGGATCACCCTAATAATATATAAATATTATAATGGTATGACCCCTAATAACATTATGTTCTAATACTTTCCCTTAATCTTAATAGGATAAATCACTATTCAATTTCTATATTAAAAAAATGTCCACTATGTAGGCCTTATTCAGTAGTGAAAAGGACACAAATACATGCCAAAATGAAGATAGTTTGTTCTAGACCACATGAAAGTCATCTTGTTAAAATTTATAATCCTAGTATTTTTAAAAAACATGCTTTTGAGGTCTTACATAGTTTTTATTGGAGCCCACGATTCATCAAACTCACCTCCCCTAGGTTCATCATGTAGTGCCTATTAGGTCCTATGTCCAAGATTTAGCCACTTGGAGGTGTCATTAACATGCATACTCCCCCTTAATGCAAAGCATTGATAAATTTGGAGTATACAATGCATAAAGGTCTTATGTTATGCTTGTTAGGTCTTACATCCAATATTTTTCTGCCAAAAGGTGCCATTGACATAAACAACCCCCCTTAATATGACATCACCTTAAATCCAACTGCTACATATAAATTTGATATGTGATAACTAAGATTGTAGTCTATGTTGGAATATGAAGTCAATTTTATTGTTATTCCAGCAGTGATGAATAGTCAACATGAGTACCTAGGTAGTGCTTTAGGTATGCGCCCAATGCAGTTTAAGGGATATTTATTCAATCAATGGTTGAAATGATGGGGGCTCCTAGGGGGCTATTGTAGCCCCCTGGATGTTGAATGGTGTTATGTCAAAGGTATTTTCGACAAAGTCAAATATTTTTCTTTTTTGGGACTCCCTATTTATGGTAATTTTGACAATTGTTCGACATGTAGTTGCATGAGTCACACTTTCTATTTTTGAAAAGTTTTGTTCGATAAGGACTCTACAACTCATTTCTTATACTCTTTCAAAGTTATATTTTTAGTTACAATTTTGAAGATTTTGGTAGTTGTGAATTTCCTAACAAATAAAAATATGAAAGATCTTTGCTCATGGTTTTTTCCTAGCATAATTTTACCAAGTTTTCCATGTAAATACTGTGTTAAATTTGTGATTATTAATTTTCTTTATCTATTCTGCACTATAAATTTTATGTGCAATTGGTATTAGAGTGAGGTGTAACTAAGTAAAAATTCAAGTTAGCAATAAACAACATAAAAAAACTAAACCCTAGCTAACAATGAAGCACAATGGAACATAAAAGCGTAAACAAATGACCAATCTCACAAAAACCTTCATGCACTCCATGATTCACCTTCATTTCCCTTCTCCATTTTACTGTAAATAGTATTTGCCCTTAGATTTTTATGAGTAACTATGACCTATAACAAAGACATAGCAAAATATTGAAGGATTTGACTAAGAAATTGCAAGTGTACTCATAAATTTGCAAGCATGAAGTGACAAAATGAGGTTGACACTGCCTTTTTATAGAAAGTCAATTTTTGGATGAATGGCCAGGATTGACAGTTGACAAATGCCCTAAGATGGAAGGCTAAGATTTAATATGACAACTAGCAATTAGGGTTAGGGAAAAATTAGGGTAAAATTTGAAATGGAGGGCTATGATTTAATTTTAGGAAAATTAAATCAATGGACAAGAATGCATGTGACAAGAGGATATTGGGCATGGAAAAAGAGATTGTTGGAGAATCAAATATGAATTTAAAATTATTTGATTTAAGAGGCAGTGCTGACCTTTTGAATTCAAAATTAATTTAATTCAAAAGAGGTGGGGCCAAGATAGTAAATAATGATTTTTAATTATTTACTTGGTGGGAAAGTGGGAATGGGAATTTAAATAAATGATTTTATTTAAATTTGGAGGAAAAGACAAAAGGACAGTTAAATAATTAATGAAAATTATTTAATTGTAGAGGAAAGGATAGAGTGAATAATAATTAAATAAATTTAGGAATTTATTTAATTATAGAGAGACATAGGAAATTAGTGACGCATTTAAATAAATAGATGTAATTTATTTATTTAAATAATCAAGAGGAATAAAAGATAAAGTGGATAATAATTAAATAATTATAGAAAGACATAGGAAACTAGTGACGTATTTAAATAAATAGATGTAATTTATTTATTTAAATAATCAGGAGGAATAAAAGATATGAATTAATTAAATAATTAAGAATTATTTAATTAATAGTCAAATTTGGGCCATAGGACATAATTAAATATTTTAATTATGTTGAGAAGAAATATGGTAAGTCATGGAAAAATTAAAGCTTGTAGGCCTTGGTTATTTTTATGTGTCTATATTTTTCCCCTCTTTGTCATGATGCAGTTTATCACATTGTGACAAAGAAAATTTGAGTCGAATGTGCCCTAGTGTAAGCAGGGTAAACCCATGCCCCCTCAAAAAAATTTCACAAATTTTTAAAATATTTTAAATTTTTGAAAATTGTTCCGAAAAGTGAAATTAATAGCCACAAATGCCCTGGTGACAAAAGAAATGACTTTCAAGACCCTCAAAGTATACAAAATGCATTTTCAAGGCTTAAGCGAAGTGTAGCCAGCACAAACCCTAGTAAAACCCTAATTTTTAGGAGGTATAAATAGGAAATTGGAAAATCTAGGGATCATTTTGCACATTTGAAGTTTGGAGATTAGGAGCTTTGAGTGAAGATGGAGCCATTCCTCATAGCGAGCACAAAGCCTACCGAGTGCGGACATTCAGATGACCAGAGGGCGTAGGAGATCTAGTGAGTATCTACAAACCCACTTTGTCAAATTTTGATTTCACACATTTTTAGATAGGGTAAAAATTTACCAGTCAATTACGCCATTCGGGAATAACTGCAAGTGTTATTGCATTCAATGTAATTTCCTATGATTTGATGCAAGTGATTAGAACATGCCTAGGGTAGGGTAGGGTTTTGATTTTTTGTGCCACAATTGATATGGTTCACCGCATCTGCGGGTTGCTTAACTGCATCCATAAATGCATGACATAATTGAGTGTGGTCAGGCGCAATTGATTTAGGAATGACAAAAGTGTAGGTATAGGGCGCAATTGATTTAGGGGTTTGACGTAATTAAGCTCTTGCGATGCATCTGCGAAAGCATGCGACACATTCGCCATTGCACGACGCAATTAAAAATTGTGCGATACCAAAGTTTCCCTAGTGTAGGATTGATTTTCTTTTATGACATGTGCAAAATAGGTTGAGGTTATAAGTTGTTTAACTGATGCAGTGTCTGTCATGCTGGTCACAAGTTCATCTGGATCCAATTTACACACGGGAGTCACAACCACCATAGACTTATCGATTGCGAGACCAGTTGACTAGCATTGAAAAGTGCAGGTTATGGCATCTTGCTTATTTCACGTTACATTCATGCCCATCATTAGGGAAAATAGGGGGATGTTGATTGCACTTGCTAAGAGATGGAATTCTGAGACATGCTCATTTCATCTTCCTATGGGAGATGCGACTATCACATTGGAGGATGTCTATAGGATCTTACAGTTACCGATCCAAGGTGAGTGGGTCAGATACAATCCAGGCTAGGGATATTAGGCTCTAACTACTTATTATGTATATGATGATGTGGCACAACTAGCGATTGACCGGCATGAGATTAGATGTGAGACATTGGCTATGTGATACGAGTAGTTTGACTGCATACTGTGTACTTTGATAGCTATGGTAGTGATTCTAGACTGCCAAGGACATGGATTTCTAGTCAGATGGGGAGAGATGCTAGTTGGGATGATGGCCATTGAGACTCTATATGTATGGGGGCCATGCTTGCTAGCGATGGTGTACTTTCAGCTACATGATATAGTGTATCGTCGAGGATAGTCCATGAGCTGCGACATCACTCTTTTGATGGTTTGGACTTGGGAGCACATTGCAGTGTTTCTTCCACTAGTTGGTCGCCAGTTGGGGGCCAATGTACCATATGCATATATGTATAGAGGAGCAGTCACATAGACACATGTCAGAGATATTGGTTATTGGCGACATGGATTGGATACTCTGGTTAGCTTCATATGGATTGTGCTCAGTGGCTGGCTAAGGATCAACATCTACAGTGGTTCCAGAAAGAGACGTATTTGATCGGGTGGACTATGCAGTCAAAACATATCATTGACAAGTATTTTCTAGACCAAGTGTTGAGATAGTTTGGGGAGTGACAGGTAGAGCCACGGGGTCTAGCAGTGTTTTCTCGGTCATCCAGAGAGGTGACACCATGGGGCCCAGTGATTGTAGTAGCTACAACTAAGCAACAGATTAACAACTTACATGTACAATAGTGGGGATGGAGAGGGGGACCAACAGATGCAGGTACCACACCTAAGTGCATGGTGGCTTGTGCATAGGCTCTTTCCATTGACAAATCTTGATCAATCAACACCAGTGGTGCGACAAGGATGGGGTCCTCAGGGTAGGAGAGATGGAGGGAGAGGGAGAGGAGATGGAGAGAGAGGAGGCAGTGGTTGAGGTGATGATGGAAGATATGGATGAGATGATGGTAGGGGTGGGAGAGGAGGTGATGGTGGGAGGAGGCAACAATTAAGACTACGGAGGAGGAGCAGGTTACTTTCTCCTATCTAGAAGGAGGGAGAGGAGGAGGAGAGAGATGAGGAGGGAAGATAGGAGGAGGGTAGAAAGGAGGAGGCCATGCCAGACATGGAGGCAGAGGGAGAGCTGCCCAAGGTAGAGCAACTTGATGTGTTAGCAGGTGTGGCCACTATGGATGTGGAGGTGGTAGGGCATGAGGAGTAGCTTGAGGAGGAGGAGATGGATGAGAAGGAGAAGATCCTATGTGAGAGGATTCTACATGGAGACAAGGGATTTGAGGATGTACCCATCAGAGGTGGTACAAGAGACATGGATCAAGAGTTGGCGAGTCTACAAGCCAGAGTAAAGGCATTAGAGGCCGAGCTTCAAGCTCTATGAGTGTAGAGGGATGGCCTACAAGTAGAGAGGGACACAACCGTCATCATAGAACAACATGCAGAGTACAAGAGTCTAGATTTTATTGCCACCTGCAGTGGGTCCTCAGCTGATATGGTCAGAGTGGTTGCCAGTATTGGGCACATAGAGCAATATTACAGGCAGCTCTATGAGGAGGCAGTTCCACCAGAGCGGTGGGCACCTAGTGCTTTAGAGGTTGTTAGTAGTGGTCGGTCTCATAGCAGGTGGTCTCCTAGCAGATCTAGCCAGGTTGAGAGCAACAACATGGGCTTTGGGGAGCATGGAAGTACTGGATAGACCCTTTTTGATCCATGTATTTTGACACTTATATTTTTGTATCCATTGATCTTGTGAGCTCTATTTTTGGGATTCATCGAGACTCTATCATGTGACATCATTTTGAGATTATATATATATGATGCATTTTTTGCATGGACTATATGCTATGTGTTGTGTTATTATGCATGATGATTTATGATGTTTATGTGATGTTTCCTATGTTATGATTCTTATGATGATGCATTATAGATTATGTGATGTATGGATGCATGATGTATGCTTTATGATGTGTATGCAACTTATGAGGATGTCCTAATTCTATATGATAATGTATGCATTTACTTTTATGGTGCTATGGATGTCATGTATCGATGCCATGCTTATGATTATAAGATGCAATGATATTGATGACAGTATGATAATGCTCTATATATGCATGATGATGCCATGATTATGACTATGAATGTAATGTTTTATGACTGTGGATGATGTGATTATGATATGGATTATGCTTTATGTTATGATGTATGAAATGGAAATACACCTATATGTTATGTTAATGCAAATGGGATTATGCCAATGATATGTAAATGGATTTATGAAAATATGGGATGTATAGGCTATGTGAAATGTACTAATGCAAATCCCTACATGGTCATGTATGCAACTCTATTTTTGTGTGTCACAGGATATTGTCAGAGGACAGAAGAGGGACTATTAGACAGAAGGGGATGAATGTTAGTGCAGAGAAAGAAACCTTCAATATTTTTCCAAAGTACAAATAGGTGTTGTGTTAATCATCATTGGGAGGATTATTGCAATGGAAAACAAACACCATGATATGACATAAATCAATGTTGTGCAAGTTTGTACCATCGCGTAAAACAAATAGTCGCAAACAAGGAGGATTGTGGCTCATACAAGGAGCCCAATTGCCCCAGTATTTTTGTCACAACCAACTGCAAACAGTCTTCACAAAGAAATTCAAGTCATGAAACATCATTGCTCCTCTAAATCCTATACAGGACATCCTCGAGGTGGCTAGTATCATGATGAAAAGAAATCAAATGACAGATGTAACCATATTTAGAGACAGTGTTTTGCCAAAGTGTTTGCCAAGAGTGTTTTTGAATGTCAAGATTATTAATGTCGAAATGTCAATTTTGACAAAGCCTAGTTATGTGTCAGGTAGGCTAGTGTGTGATAAATGTTGAGGAGTCAAATTCAAGAACACATCTTGAATAGTGTCGATGTTAGGAGCATTGATCCCCAATGTTGATAGGATGCCCCAAAATGCCCATTGATAGTGTCGATGCTCAAGAAAGACATAGTATGAAGCAAAAGAAGTGACAAGGGTCATTCCCCAGAAAGACATATCTGAAGAATAACCAAGAATTGACAGTTTGACGTTGTTATTAGAGTTTGACCAAGTTTGACTAGATGCCCCAATTGACCGCGTGTTGTATGTGAAGTGCCAATTCGGTTGAACTATTTTTTGAATGGTTGTCTAAATTTGTTGAAGAGTTGTCTGATCTAGGAGGTTGCGATGAGACAAAGAGTGACTTGACAGAACCTAAGGGACATGATCTTGGAGGTCTCAGGGGTTCATCGATGATGGCCTTGCCTACATCATACACTCAGAGACCATGTAGTTTTCAATAGAGACGAGACTGACATGCCCGTTTATTGAAGAGTAACTGACGAGTTTAAACTTGACCCTACAAACCCTAAAAGATTGACCTAGGTGGCCTCGAGGGCTCATCGATAGATGGCCTTTCCTACGTAGCAAATGCACAGAGACCTCGTAGTTTGAGTGACGCCATGATCAAGGACAACAAATTTTAGTGACTAACATGACTGACTTGGAAAAGACCAAGTAACTTGTTTATTAGACTGAAATGACCAAATGACATTAAAAACCTAAAAAACTGACTTAGGTGGTCCCAGGGGTACATCAAATGATGCCCTTGCCTACATAGCAAATGCGTAGAGACCGCGTAGAATGGCTTGACTTTGACCAATTTTTACTTTGTTTTTTGGATTTTTGAAAGTTATTTGGATATTTTTCGTATTTTTGGTTTTTATTTTTATTTTTGACATGTTTTTCTTTTTTTTTGTCTTTTGTTGAATATTTGATTTTTTTTGGCTTTTGTGGATATTTTGTATATTTTGGCTTTTCTGGATATTTGAAACCATGTGCAAGACCCACTGCCATCTGGTGATAAGGGTGCTGCCCCCGGTCAGGTCTAGAACTAACAAGGATAAATGAGATGGAATGGGATGTGCTCAGGATGAAAGGTGGATGATGTGCGAGGCATGATGTCAACCATTGTCAGCCATGGAAAGGAATAGTAGGGCTTTATGACGGATGTTGTGAGGGTGTTAGAAGACTTGGTATTTATTATGGACAAAGGTAGATGGAGTGATAGTAGATGGCGAAGCAAAGACTGCCTACGCATGGCGCCTGTTTGCCAGGTTTTCACCATGGTACTTATCCAAAGTGCCACCGAAGTGGTTTTCATTATTGGACAAATTATTTCTCTTTACTGTTTTTGACATTTTTGGATATTTTTGGTGTCACCAAGATGCCTGTTTGCCATATTTTCATCAAGGTAACGATTTTTTTGATTTTTTGATTTTTTTTTTTTTTATAGTTTTGGCATGGCTCTTTGAAGCTATGTATAGAACTTGAGTAGGTGCAAGTTGTTGATGGGTTCTGACAATTGTTCGCCTTTAGGAGTAGATAACTGATAAGCACCATAACCAAAGGATGCAGTGATGACGTATGGACCCAGCCAATTAGGCTCAATTTTTTTCAGCTTTTCACGGTCATCTTGATTCTTCGAGTTCTACATCAAGCCCAAGTTGCCAAAGTCAAATATTCAGACCATAACTCTTTTGTTGTAACTTTAGCAAAGGTGATTCTGATATGCCTGTAGGTGAGTTAGGGAATTTTTTTGTTTTCCTCTAATAGTTCTAGCTCATGCAATCAGGACTGTTGGTATTCCTCATCATCAACCAATCCTTTCATGGAGACCATTAAGGAAGGGACTTCAACCTCAATGGGTAGGATAGCTTTGGATTTGAAGACCAAGGAAAATGGAGTGGCACCCGTAGGCATGTGAATACTAGTGCAGTAAGCCCATAGGGCGGGGTTATGTTGGAGGTGCCAGTCACGACCAGCATTGTTGACAGTCTTCTTAAGAATTTTGTTTATTGTCTTGTTGGATGCCCCACCTTGGCCGTTACCTAGTGGATAATATGGCTTGGAGAAATGATGTTGAATATGGAATCACTCACAAAGCTCATGGACATCCTAGTTTTTAAAAGGAAAACCATTGTTTGTGTGTGAACCCCAATCATAATACCTGCAAAACAATGAGAACAAACACATTAGATAATCGATTGCAAGTAAGAACAAGGATTCCCCATGAAATCCATTCACAAATCTTAAATTAGGAAAACAATGAAGAACACAATGAAAATAACCAAAATAAAGATTGAATCCTAATTAAGTAAACAAACTCTTGATCCCATGGGGGAATTGGTGCCAATTTGATGTGAAAATTTGCCCTTTCCCAACTCCTATGATGCAAGATTGATGTATGTTGATGAGTGATCCACTTTGTTGATGGAGATTGAGTGCTCCAAGCTAAAAACCTGCATAACCTAGCTATGATTCAATAAGAATGGATGAAATTTGATAGATATTTGAGCATGGTAACTTTGCATAATTTGTGGATGATCAAATGAGGAATGAAGCCTCTTATTTATAGATGAGATTGATGGATGAATGTCCAAAATTGAGCAATGTGGGACTAACATTCAACCAATGGCAAGATGCCACTTGTCAACCTATGAGTGGATGGAGGATGTGAAAGTTTTGAGGATTGTGCCAAGAGGGGGGAGATTCAAATTCAAAATATGGCTTGAAGGAGGATGTGAAAGGTGAAGCACATGCACATGGCTCAAGAAAAGGACATGTAAGAGATTTTAAATACTTTGTTGGAAGGGACAAGTCCTTTTGGGGGGAAATTTCAAATTTGAGGAATATTCCATCTTTGATGCCTTTTTTGAATGAAAATAGATGATTTATAAATCAATTAAATTGATTTTCATGTGCAAGTTGCAAAATCTAGAGGATTTGAGTGATTAAGATTAAATTAATCAGGATTTGATTAATTTAAGAGGAGATTAGGTGATTTAACTATTTGATTTAGATTTGTGGGTTTAAATAAATCAAAAAGAGATGAAAATGATTAAAACCTAGTTAAATAAATATTTTGATTTATTTAACCAAAGGGGGTGATAGATTAAATTAGATAAATGTTTGATTTATTTAATTTAATTAGATGAACTTTAGAGATTTAATCAAATAATATGGATTATTTAATTAAATAAAGGTAGGAAGATGAAATGACCTAGCTAATTATACAAAGATGATGATTTAATTAAATTGAGGGATTTATTTAATTAAAAGAGGAATTATGATGACTTTAATCAAATAAGGCTATTCGATTAAATGGTTAGAAAGAGGGATAATTCAGGATGAAGTGATGTTAGTAGATCAGGATTGAGTGCATGTACATTTTACATGTATATAGTTTGTGATGATGGATTGGGGAACAACATACCGACATATGATGTAGTTAAGAATGAATTTGGAAATTTGTTTACCAGTTATGTAGGTGAGAGAGATGGCCTCAATCCATTTCGTCAAATATTCAGTTGCAATAATAATGAATTTGTGGTCGTTGGATGAAGTGGGATGAATCTTACCCATGAGGTCGAGTCCCCATTGTGCAAAGGGCCAAGGTGAAGTGATTGGTCGCAACTCCTGTGCAGGTGCATGAATGAGGTCACTATGTACCTGACATTGATGAAACTTTGTCACGAACTGAAGAATGTCTTTTTCCATGGTTGGTTAGTAGTACCCAAGTCTCATGACTTTCTTGGCTAAGGTTGGGCCACTTGAATGGGATCCACATATACCCTCATGTACCTCACATAAGGTTGTTTGTTCTTCATCTATGTCGTGACATTAGAGGAGGGTATTGTCAAAGCTTTGTCTATATAGGGTATCACTGATGATGGTATAGCGGATAGATTTAAGAATGAAGGACTTGCATTGGTTATTTGAAAGAGCTGGTGGTAAAAGATGGGAATGTAAGTAATTGTATATATCCTAATACTAGGAGAATTAGGACCAACAAGTTCGCAAACCATTTCGAACTTAGGAATGTCATAGATAGGAACCAACAACTATTCCACCAAGAACTCGAATCGTGACACATTATTAGGGATATCCAAGAGAGATCCAATTGTGGCCATAGCATTTGCTGCTTTGTTCTATGCTCGAGGAATCTATGCAAAAGCCATCATATGGAAGCATGACAAGAAACTATCCACCATGCATTTGTAAGGCATCAACTTCTCATCCTTGGTGTTGTAATTTTCATTTACTTGGTTGATAACTAACTGAGAATCACCAAAAACTAGGAGTTCCTTAATTTTCCACTAAACTCCCTGTTAGCTCTCAAATCTACACCCTTGCTTAGTTGCATAACTTAGCAATTTGGACTAACATGGGAACACTCCTAGGCTATGGGTCACCTAAAATTGGAGTGGAACTCTATATAAGGCTGGATCCTAAATGGTGTCACGTAAACTACTACTAAACTAATGCTTTTTTGAGGAAAGAGTAAGAAGGAAACATGAAAATGAAACTAATTGAAAGCTTTAAAAGGTGATGCACCAAATCAATAACTAAAATTTGTAAGACAACTCACATACATAGTTCAAAAAATGATAAAGCTTCACATACACAACTCATTTCCATATGCTTCTTGCATAAACATTTCATAATAAGGTTTTATAGCTTAACTCCTAGAAGGAAAGATACTTTCATAGCTAGAACATTCCGCTTTCGACACAACTTATAACCTGCAACTTGCATATTCTTCTGCAAAAGGTGTTAACAATGAGGCAAAACCACAAGGAAAATATAATTTCACATGTAGTATCATCAATCAAACAAAATGCACACCATAAAATAGAAAAATGAGAAGGTAAAACAACTTCATTGATATCCAAGGTAGCCATTGTTATACAAGTCTGTAAAAGAGTTACAATGTTGTCTTTTCTTGAACTTGAGCTCCAAAATAAGCTACAATACCTATTGAAAAAGAAGAAAGAACTAACTTCAAAAAACCCTGTTTGAAGTTACTTATTGCTTTTTTGAAAAACTGCCCCACACATGTCCTAGAAACTTCTTGGTCGTATGCAACAAAAAATCCAAAAATAAAGCACCCAAACTCCCTCCAAAAGGCTCTAAAATGAAGAAAAATTCAAGCCATGTCCTTACCCATCACATAAGCATGAGAAAATGCCCCAAAATGCTCTCATTCCCTCCAAAATCCAATCAAAAACAACCTTCATGCTTTCCACATGTTGGTTAATCTCCTCCAAATTCCCCACATGCTTGGCACAAGTTTGGCATAAGTCATCATTATTCAACCATTTCTTGAAATTGCTTTACCTTTGGTGTGTTCAACACACCCCTATCTTGCATACATAAAACACTAATAAAGTGGTTTATAATAACATCACTTAAATTAATGTTTCTTACATTCTCAAATAAGTTACAAAAATAAAGGGTATGATTTATCTAGACACCAATACACCCCATTATGCATTTTAAAATCACAAAATGGGACCAAGGCATATATGATTTTCTAATAAAACTTAGAAGACTCCTTAGGCACATTAAATGTTTTATTTCCCCTTCCAAATATTGTGAAATTCCCCTAAGGCATCAAGGCTATATGATTTCTCAAAATCATAAAAATTGGAATAAGGCATAAAGCCTAGGCATGAAGGCAATTTTATGCAAAGGTGAAATAAAATACCACAAAGGTATTAATGGGGCATTTGAATTTTAATTCAATATGATAAAATTATTAAATTTAATTAGGGAAAACTCAAACCATAAACACAAAATAACGAACTCCACATTGTTCGCTCCCCATTTTGCATTCCCAACTTTGGAAAACGGACTTTGCACTCAGCCGCGATGTGGGCTAGGGTTTCAAAGCTAAAATATGTGTTTTCTTGGTGTCTTGAAGATATTCCATGGATATTTTTGTAGAAAATGAGTGGGTAAGTGTTCTTTGTTACCAATCTGAACATCGACCTACATTTTGAAAGCATTGTAGGCCCTCTTGGCTGCAACATTTACAATTTCCGATGCATTATTTTTATGCTTGTAATCTGCTTCACTTTGGGTTGCCATTGGAGACTTCGTTTGATCTTCTGGAGGCATTCTGTGGGGTAGAACCCACAGGTTTTTCATGTATTCTCTCACAACAACCAAATGAAGGTAAGCTCCTACCCTTCAAATCTTGCATTATCACTTGTTTCCTGTTGAAAGAAACTCAAAACAAGCCTAATGAAAGGAATAATGATGAATTTCTTTGCTTATTTTTGCATTCTGTGAAATAACCATGGAAATTTTTGTATGTTTTCACCATTAAGGGCCACGACCATACCTTGAACTTCTCCTTATTTCTAAGTACTCTCCATGCTTGCATTTGTGGTTTCTTGATTCAAACCCCAAGTTGGTTTTGTTATTCTGGCTTCTCGGTTTGTAAGTTTCAGGTTTTCAAAAACCCAGTGCAAGCCGTCCCTCATATACTTTTTCAAGTATCTGGGTATCCATTACTTGTACAAGAGAAAGTTTATTTTAATTCGGGTCTTCAAAAAAAACCCGTGCCTTTTAAGCTCCATTCTTTGCATTTCATCGAGGGTTTTCACCTTGGCAATCTCTTGAATTTTTCACTATTATTTTCTTTTGAACCCTTTCATTTATGGAAAAGTTTTCCTACCATTTTGCATATATGAGGGTTTCTATGTAGCCTGCCTGTTGATTTAAAAAACTTGGGCATCTTTGCTTTCCCCTATAACTCTATTCATGACTTTGTACATAAAAGATCTGGGTTTTATCATGTAGTTATTCTACAGGAAAATAAAAACCCTCAAGGGTTCCATTCTCTACATTTCATTGAGGGTTATAGGCTTACCTCCTTTATGCAGATTGTGATTATATGTATAATTGAGACTGACATATTGACTGTGATTATAAGCTGCTCTAACCTTCATCATGACTATTAGATACAAGTTTTAGTCTGAAAAATATCATTTAAAATCTACACTTAATCATGACACCCAAGATAAGTATGGTAATATTTGCAAAAAAATGTGGGGAAAGATCAAACATGGTTGTTTCCATCATGCATTAATTGAAGAAACCGTCTTAGAGAATGTATCACTTTCAGGAAAACTACCACACCCAGATCTCTATCTTCAAAACTCCTCCATTTATCAGGGAAACAATACTAACAACAAAAACTATAACATCCTGTTGTTCATGTTCAATTATTACCCCCATACATTTTAATTGAGCTTGCAAAGGCTATTGATAAAATATTACATTTGTTAGTATTGAATGCAATGCCACTTTGCTTCATATTTGCACACAACCAAAAGCCTCATCTAAGTCGCCTTTCCTTGATATCCCCATTAATGAGTTCATTGTATAGTCTGAAATGTAACCTTATTAGTTATTTGATAAAATGATTCAAAATTTGTCCTGATCCCATAAGGATCACACTCCTAAAGAACCTCATTACTCATTTTTGTATACGCAACATGATCGAGCACAATTCCTCTTCAGAGCATTCCAATAAGTTTTTTTCAATAGCATTACTTTGTACTTTAGCTAGATATGGTACATATCCCAATGCATTGCTCTTTGATGTATCACATACCTAAGGCATTTACCTCTAAACTACATTCATCCTCTTATTTATGTGTACTACTCTATTGCCTTCAATAAGTAACAATTTGACACCATATGTAGTCAATTCACTTTCCGTGATCCTATTGTCACTTTCATTTATATTTTATTTAAGGCAACACATACTTTATGTTACTAAATTTTCCCGAGAATGCTGCCATGATCCTGACTATGGATCAATTTTCTTTATGTTGCACTGTAGCCTGATGGAAATGCTTCCCTTATTGATTGCAAAGATGACCGTGAAGCATTAGATGATCTTGTTACAACTTTTTCAATGACAACTATGACTTAAGCATTCCACTGCACTAATATCACTACATTTCACATCTCATTGCCCCTCTTCTTTGTATTTCCTAGAGAAGTATTGCTCACTATTCTTGCATTTCTTGATTCACTATCCCTAATGTAGATAGTTGTTCCGTTGTGAAAACTATGCTTTTATTTATTGATGAATGTTCACTATGAAATGAACCCTGAATGTAAACTTACATTATAATGCAAAAAAGCAATCATGAATGCAATCTATCTCTTGAATTGTCCTGTACCCCACATTGCACCTATCACTCTTCACTGTTATAACTCAGTACTTCTCATGATGCATAGCACTAATTTCTTGAAACAATTCAATAGTATTTTCTTTGATTTACATTTGTTCCTATCAGTTGATTAGATACTATTGGCATCCATGAATAAAATAAATGTGAGCATACCTTACTTCTCCATCCCTTCATATGATTAAATGACTGGCAGCCATAACATGACATGTTGTCTTTATGAAGCTCCTGTGTACAATCTACACTCTTGATTCACAATTTTGTCCTATGTGCACGCTTCCAATGTTGATTGCAAGGAGGTAGATCCTCCACTTCCTGTAGCATCACTTTGAGCCCATTTTATCTATTCTACTCCTTCATACAATGATAATTGACATTGCCAGTTACCTTTTCTCATTTGCATCAATGTGTTTACCTTCCTCATGCATTACTCCTCTTATCCCAATGCATTGTGGCCTTGACCATGAATTTCACTCATCACTTATACCTTCTCCATGTGATTCATGTTAGCTCTTGATAGCTCTTCATAGCTCCTACTATCTCAAAATATGATAACCCTGTACATATGAGTTTAAAACAACAAAACATCACTGAATCTTTGCATACCAGTTTTGTGTCATGCTCCTATTAGCTAGGATCATAAATATGTGTTAATTTTGAAGTCTTGAAAACTCAAGTAAAATGGGTCCACTAAGAAGATTGAAAGACATATCCAGTAGAGTAAGATTTCCAAGAAGAAAAAATTGCTAAGGAACATGACCGGTAAACATGTTTCCTTGTAAAGATAACTTAACCATTCTAATGCAATCTCCAATCTGCTTAGGAATACTGCCAACCAAATCATTCCATGAAAGATATAACACCCCATAATGTTGTATGCTATGATAAATATCAATGTAAGTGAATGGTTTCTCAATAATGTCTCAGTGGCATTATGACCGTTCCTTCAAAACTTGCTCCTTGATTATAAGGAATACCAATATGTTGTTTCACTGTAAATGATGATTGAAATGACTTATCATTTCTCTGAATTAGTGAAAGCACTTTATTTTGCATTGCATTTTGAATCTAATAATGAAATTTGATCAAGTGATATGATTCCATATTGATTTAATGCATCAAGAATAGGTTTATCATCAACTTTGATCAAGCTGCTCAATTTTGCTTACATTCCTACCCCTCCTAAAACACAAGAGGGCAGCATGTTGGGCTCAACCCTCATAGGAGCCACATTTTACTCCACATTTTTTTATTGGATGAAACAAAACAACAACAAAAATTTGACCTATACTTGCACAATGAGAAAACATGTTAGATAAAATAGAGCATATGATAGATGTGTTTGATAACTCTCTTATTTTCTTGGAAATCTATGGTATGCAAGCTATTTTAATGCACATGAGGACCATACTATATGTCTATGGATGTATGCATATGTATTTATTGGTGATCCTTCATTTCTCTAACAACACTCTTCTCACAAATGTAGGAAACCTTGGAGCAACAGAGGGCAAGCAACAACTGGAGGCTGGATAAGCAGGAGAGATGAAGATGAAGCAGAACAAGACAACCGGGATTCGTCATTTAGGAAATGACGAGTCCCCTATCTCTATATATGCATTTCTTTCATTATGTATCTATTAATGTATATTTTTTTCCTTATTTGTATTCAAATAGTCAGACCCTCAGCTTGTGTGGGACAACAGTCATTTATATTATCAATAAAGACTACATTTTGCAAAAGATGTTTCACTTTCTTCTTTGTTGTATGCAATTGCATAATCTAATAATGCAGTCTTTTGATAATTTATTTTATGCATATAAATGAAACTTAGTAGAAAATAATGTACCTTTTGTTTCACTTTGTAAAACATAATAGTTCTACCTGTTTGAGCTTGGTAGCTAAAATAGGTAGCTTTCTTCATTGATGTCTTGTCAACAATGGTTCATATTAGGTGACGATATTAGAGCATGGAAATGTGATGCAAAATGATTTAGGAATAGAATATTCTTGAGATGTGATGAATAATATACGCTCCTTAACCATGACACATATGGGACCCATCAAAATAAAGTTTCAAGGTAATCTACGTCCTCATGAAGACTGTTCATCTAGAAAATTAACTACTGGATCATCATTTATGGAGTGCGTCGGTGAAGTTGATCATTATAACTTGTCCTTTTATTGCTTCGTTCTACATATTGTATGTATCATATTCCTTGGGAATATCATGACCCATTTTCCAATCTCTTGTCAATGATGCCCAATTGAAGAAGGTACTTCAATGGATCTATCTTGTACTAATTTTGTTTTATGATTTAGCATATAGTGTCTCAATTTCGAGTGGAAAAGACCACTATAAGAGGCATGCATGTTCAATGGGAGTATAGTTGAGTTCATACCCAACAGTATGATTGATGTAGTGCTCATGGATCTTTCTTTTTCTTGTGGTCATTTTGTCGCGGTAAATGCCCAGTCGCAATTGGTTACAAAATATACAATATCAAGGTTTCCCCATCAATAGGTGACGTAGGACTAGTGGTGTCAGGAAGATAGTCTTTGATTTTTTGAAAAGCAACTTGACACTTGTTTGTCCAAACAAAGGGGATTCCCTTGCATAACAGGTATTGGAATGGTTGACATTTATCGGTCAACTATGCAATGAAATGTCTAATGGATTGCAATCTTCCTTCTAATGTTGAGCTCACTTTCCTTTTGGTGAGCATATCAAGATTGATTTTTTATGCATTTTGGAATTAGAGCCTCAATACCACAGTGAGAAACTATGTACTCAAAGTTTACCCTAAGTTATGCCCGAGGAACACACTTCTTAGGGTTGAGGCAGGATATATACTCTTCTAGCCTTTTGAAGATATTGTCGAGCACCTTTAGGTGATCACCTCATGTTAGGGATTTTTCTAGTAGATCATCAATGTATTCCTCCATTAATGTTTTCATAATATCATGAAATATCATGGTCATAGCCCATTGATATGTGGCATTTGTGTTCTTCAGGCTGAGAGGCATGAAATTCCAGTAGTATGTACCCTAGGGATAAGTGAATGCCATTTTATGATGATCTTCTGAGGTGATACAAATCTAATTTTATCTTGAGAAACCATCCATAAGAGACAACATCTCATATCATGCTATGAGATCAACTATGATATCTATATTCGGGAGCAAAAAATCATCCTCTGGGCAAGCTTTGTTCAAATCTTAGAAGTTTGTGTAGATACAAATTTGACCGTTCAATTTGGTGACAAGTACGAGGTTTGATATCCAATCAGCATAAAATCCATAGATCATAGACTAGCATCCCATTTCGCTTTTGAGCTCAGCTTTTACAAGTAAAGATTGATTTTATGGTTTGCATCCCAAGTAAGGGTAAATGATGTAAGAATAATGCAAAATCTAGATCTGGCATGTTACGCTATGACCAGCGAAGTCAGAGCTTGATGTTCTATGAAGAAATCTTGAAACTCAGGATTTTCCTTTTCTGTCAACGATGCTGCAAGGAGAATCAGTTTGGGATTTTTAGGTGTGCCTATATTGACCTCTATGGTATCTTCAATTAGAATGGCCGATTTCTCTTGAGTAATGGGAAGAAAGTCCAACCCTCCATCCTTAGGCACCTCAAAGAGGTTTTCACCCTCAAATACACCCTTTCTTTTTACTTTTGTCTTGTCAAAATGTGGCTTGTGGTTTTCACCTAAAGATGTGTCTTTTCTTGTTTTATTTTTATTACTTTTGCAACTAGAGGTTTGAACAGTTTCTCCAAAATATGCTATAGAATTGAGATCTATAGAAAATCCAGCTTTATGGTCCCCACCTAGTATTCTTTCATGTAGTCCCATGAATTCATCGATGGCTTCATCATTCTCAAAAGTGTCCATGGTAGGTAGATCTTGTTGATCCCAATCAATGAGTTGTGGATATATGAGGGTGATGTCATCATTAGTGTTAGTGAAAGGTGGAGATGATGCAAAGATCATGCAAATGGAGGCCAAAAGGGTAAAGAAAAAATAACTTTCAGGATTCTAGGAGGATTCCTTCCAATCTTCGTCCTCAATGATCTCAAGTAAATTGGACTCATGGGGGAGGTCAGGATTAGAGAAGGGAATGTCAGAAGTGTTAGGTGGCGGCTTAGGCTTGTCATTGTCATGTGGTTCATATGCCCAAAAGGTTCTTACCTAGGCCTCTCTTTTCATTGATATTTTAGATTTGTCATTAGAAGGATCCTGTGGTGGACCAATTTTAAACTTTTGTCTGAATATTTCCTCAAAAGAAGGCCCACCTAGTTCTAAAAAGATTTCTTCAAGATCATAGTCACTAATGGATTTATCAAAACCATATTTCCATTCATGAGAGTCAATCTTGGTATAGGATTCATTGGATATCTTGAAATTTTTCAAAAGCACTAAAACCCTCACTTGAAATCACAAGGGTACATGGAGCGTCAATCGTGATTAGCTTAAACCCTAACCCTCATTTTTTTGGTCTTTTAGGTGGCATTAAGGGTTCTCTCATTCCATTTTTATTTATGCCAAGACCACTGATTCCATCATGGCCTTTCTCCTTCATTATCTCAAATCCTTTTCCATATTGTTGTACTGGTAGTGGTTCCAGATATTCCTCATCTTTGTAGATCCAAGCTAAAACATCATCAATGTCTTCTTTGTTTACCTCTCCCCATTTTGTGAAGGTGGTAGTGGGAGGAACCTTAAAGACAACTTTGGGTTCTAATTTGAAGCATGGTTTTCCATAAATCTTTGGAGACTTGGGTAACTATGAGATGTAGTAAGAAGTGTTCAATTTGTACTCTCCACATCCTATGTCTTGGATCTTCACGTTTGGATTAGCGATTGGAATGGTGGAAGTGGATGGTATGGTGGAGGTCGAAGCAGTGGAAGTGGATGACTCGGTAAGTGTAGACGAATCAATGTATTGGGATGAGGCAGATGTTGAAGCTTCACAATTAATAGGCACTTGATGTTTGGAAATTCCCCTTAAGTTGGTACAATATCAAAAGGGTTCAAGATCACCAATTATGGTAATCTTAGTGCCATTATAGGGGAAATTCAAACATTGGTGATATGTGGATGGTACGACCTTCAATTTGTGAATCCAAGGTTGATCAAGGAGGATGTTGTAGGGAAATTCAAGATCCATGACATGGCATGTGGTATCTATGATTGCTATCCCAACATGAATAGGGAGTGTGATAATTCCCTTAGAAGAACACTCCTCATCATCATAAGCTTTAATTTATGATTTTAGTGGCATCTACACATGCATCAAAGAAGCCTAATGCCTTGACCGATTTTGAGGAGCATATGTTCAATCCAGTGCTGCCATCTACTAAGACTCGTCTGACCTTGTGTTTGTTAATGAAAATTTCAATGTGTAATGCATCATTTTGGTATGGATTAGGCATGTAGTAATCTTGGTCTAAGAAAGTGACTTGTTGGGAATTGGCCAAATATCCAACCATAGCTTCAAATCAGTTGACATCAATGTTAGTGGGGAATGAAGTCTCTTTTAAAGCCTTGTCAAGAATAGCTTTATGTGTGGGAGAGATGCACAAAAGTTTAAGTATGGAAATATGAGCAGGGGTTTTACCCAATTGATAGACAAGGTTAAATTGTCCTTTAGGCTGTGATGACTTAGCAAAAGGGCCAGGTATCATGATTTTGGTTTGGCAAGTGGTGACGTTACATTCAAGAGTCTTTTTGATGGTTATTAACATATTCATTGGCAGCTAGAAGGTGATTGAATATAGGCCCACTCGAGAAATCAAAGGCATAGCGAGTATAGTTAACCTAGTTATTAGTCTTTTGATCTAATGAGGAGGGATTTCCTGAATCATGACCTTGTAATGGATTCTTATGAATAGTATGGTCAGTATTAGAAGAGTATTGTTGACCGTTAAATTCGATGGTATCGTTCTTAATTAGGTCTTGTATGATGTTTCTCAATTGTTTATAGGATGTTGTTTTATGTCCTTTTTCTCAATGGTAATCATAGAAGGAATTTTTGTCCCTCCATGATGGTTTAAACTGTCCTGGGTCATATGCTTTAGGTTCTTGCAATGTTATGACATTATATTGGATGAGCTTCTTGAGGACAGTTTCAATAGGTTCTCCCAAAGGTGTGTATGTATATCATTTTGGGAATTGTCTAGCTTGTCTTTAATGTCCTTGGTCTTGGTTGCTTTGAATGAAATTTGTAATAGGTTTCATGATAGATGGGGGAGCGTTTTGTGGTTGAGATCCCCTAAGTGTGATTGCAAGACTGATTTTATTCACTGCTTTAGCATTGATGACACCATCATTGGTAATATGTTTGTTTTTGGCTCAATGGTAATATGTTTGTTTTTGGCTCAATACTTGTTCTTATCATTGGTGGTGTTCATGTTTGTGTTATTAATAGGGTACTTAAGTTTGCCTTGTGCGATGGGGTCCTTTTCAAGTTGGAAACCCTTTTCAACAAGGTCTATGAAGGTTGTACAACAATGGACTTGCAAATTATATTTCAAAGGGCCAAGAAGGTTTTGAACAAACATGTGTACCTTCTCTTTTTTGAGGATTTCAACTAGACATCAGCTTAACAAGCCTCACCATCTTTGAAAGAAAGAAATGAATGTTTCACCAGATTCTTCTTGTGTCATCTTATATAGTGTGGCAATTGTAACGCCAGTGTCAATTCTATAGGCATAGTTCTCTACAAATTTGTTGGCAAGTTCGTCCCATGATCTTATCCCTTTAGGAAAAAATGTGAACCAATCAAGTGGAGGACCTGCAAGACTCCTAGGAAAAATTCTCATCAAGTAAGTGTGTTCATATGCCACATCTACACAATTGGTTGTGAATTCTCTTATGTGCTCAATAGGTTTTGTCTTTCCTTTGTACTTAGAGAAATTTGGGACCACATATCCTTGAGGAAACAGTGGCATGTATAAGCTTGTGTCAAATGGATATGGATGCAAGTCAAAGGATGTATAAGGATTCTTGTTTGATAGCTACATGTTTTCTACTTTCTTTTGTAAGGCAAATAGTTGGGAAGTTAATGCATCCACTATTGGATTGTTGGTGGCATCACTCATGTTGGTGATAGGTATCCCAAGTGTTCCCATTTGTTGTGATGACATATTTTGAGTTGGAATGTGTTGATGTTGAGCATGTGTATAAATATGGGAATTTTATGTTGGGATATGTGACCCAATAATGTTGAATTGTATTTGGGGAATGTGTTGTCCATGTGTGTTTTGATGACCAAGCGGGTTGTGACCTGTTTGTCACATGTTCATGTGTTGTGACACTTGATTTCATTGTCCATATTGATGGATATGTAGGAAGTTCATGTTTTTTCTTTGAGGGCCACTAGTGTTTGTGGTGATTTGAGGACCTTGTGAAGTGGTATTGGTGTTAGGTTGAGGTCCTTGAATGGAAACTTTTCTTGCTTTGTTTCTTGCAAAAGGATTAAATGAGGATGTCCCTATAGCATTGGATGATGATCGATATGTGGAAAATGTTGATCCAAAATTTTGTGACACAGTTTGAGACACTTGTGGTATTGGTTGTGACGTGGTTTGTGATGTAGTTGCTGTCCCAAAAGGAGATGTTGTATTGATTGTGTTTGTTGCACTTTGAGTTGTCATGCCAATAGAAGTAGTGGTAGTGCTATATTGTGGTGTTGAGGGAGCTTGACTAGTTTGTGTGTTGGGACTAGATGATGTTGCTTTCAAGGTGTTGACATCAAATCCATGTGGTAATATAAATCCATGTAAGATTTTGGATAAATATCATTGTGGATCTATCATGATTAATTCGTCTAAAAAAGAAGCTACTTCTAGATTTTGGGTAGCAGCCTCTAGGTCTTCCACAAACACATTTATATTTGCGTCTCTTTGGATGAATTTATCAAAAGGATTGTTATGTGATGGATGTCCAATATTTGTGTCATTGAAAGGGTTGTTGGAGGTAGATCCCATTTTGGTATTGTTGTGAGTGGTATGTGAAGTGGCATTTTGGTTCATGTCACTAGTATGGTTATAGAAGTCATCTTGTTTTCCAAAAAGGTCCATGTCTCTTCTCTTTTTTTGTAATCTAGTATCAACCATGTAAGATTTGATCAAAAAAGAGGGGGAATGCAAATGATATGGGACTAAGTCTATGGATGGAAATGATAGGACACTAAGTCTATGTTTTTGGATTTTTTTGGATATACAAATTTAATGCTAATGCAACTATGTTTTTGGTCTTTTTGAAATAATAAATGGGGAGTGTCCTAATGAAATGATGTCCAAAGAGGATGTTTGGTTGGCCAATGTGAGGTGAAAATATTGTTTATGATGGATGCAAAGTGATTATAATGTCTAAGAGGAATGTATAGTGCAAGGTGATAATGATGTCTAAGAGGAATGTCTAATGCAAGGTGACAAATGATGTCTAAGAAGAGTGCCTAATGCAAGGTGACAAATGATGGTGTCATCAAATGTGAGAGTTTTGATATGTTATGGAAATGTATAAGTATTCTTTGAGGTATTCTAAATGAAAATGGGTAATCAAACTCTAAAAGTAATCAACTCTGGAAGATTTAAGAAGAGGTTACTAACCATCCAAAGTTTAGCCAATGCTTCAATTTGAATTGTCAAAGGACCTTTTGTGAGATGAAGTGAAATGACAAAGAGAAAAAGTGATTTCCCAAACTAGACTTATGAGCTGGAAAAGACTCACCCAAAATGATAAAGACTATAAGTGTGACAAGTGACTTGGTCCAATGAAAATCCTTTCTTGAAGCAATGGTTTGTACTAAGTATGAAAAGTTGGCCTATTCTAAAATCTGTAAAGGTAATGACCTAAGATTTTGACTAAGCTAAAAGTGATTAGGAATCCTAAAATGTAGCTAAAGTTTGCAATGGTATGCCTATTGTTAAGACTAAATGATAGACTAAAGAGTGCTATGGTCGATAGTTTGAGAAAATATTTCTATTTTTTGTACAAAGATCACTGTGAAAAGGTAACCAGAGACAGATCTTGAATATTTGACATTGGATTGTAACAATGAAAGTTGGTTTTTTGAGTGACAGGAAATTGCGATGTTTAAGGTCACAACTACATTGTAGAGGACAGATGCGGTGTTTATCAATAGTTGCATTTCAGGTTTTACAGATGTGTTGTTTATCAACAGTTGTGTTATAGGTTTGACAAATGCATTGTTTAACTATCGATTGTGGTTTATAGAGTCTCAATTATGGTTCACAGTGAAAAAATTCTTCTTTTTCTATAATTTTGACAAGGTTGTAAATTTATTTCCAGTCTGATTGTGATTTTCTAGAGTGTAGAGGTGTTTATTTGTTCATTAATTCAAAAAACACTTTTTTTTTGTCTTGGGTTGTTTGATACAAGCACCTTGAAAACAAGCATAAATTCTCTGGTTGGAAAGGACAATATCTATTGGGTTCCCACTTGGATTTCTCTGGCCACGCCTATTCAAAGTGGATAGCCTGGGAACTTGGTAGTACTGACTCCCCCTTATAGTGCACTCACTTCTCACTCATACCAAGTTCTGAATTCCCTAAGACCACAAGGATCTCAAGAAATTTTCCATCTCTACAATGAACTGCGAAAGTGTGGGACAACTTCAGAGGTATGACCTCCTGCGCCAACAGATATAAGGATTTTGGATTTCTACACAAACATTTTTAGTAAGGGAATCTAGTTCAGAGGATACTATGATAAACTCCCTCAGGAGGTCTCCCAATCCTTAGAACAAGGGAATTTCACATCATAAAGATACTGGGGGAGAGCTATCACTTACCACTTCTTGTTGATTGTAAACTTTCCTTGCAATCACAAATTTATATAGCAATTCGGAAGGACTTGGATTTAGCTCGTTACCACTTGAGGTCGTTCCCTTGGGGTGAGTACCTTTTCCCACCAAGGCATGCCCTCCAATTATGGGCAAAAAAAAGTGAACTGAAAACTTTTTTTTTGATCATCCAAGATCGCACAAAGGCGCGAAGAGAGTGCATACACAAAGCTTTCACTTCACACTCACAAGGTTGTTCATTTTAATGCCCAAATCCAAAATGAATGGGTGGAAAAGAAATAATCCCTAAGTGTTTTTGATTCTCTAGATCATTGTGAGGTGCAAGAGAAGTGCATATGCACTAAGAAATCACTACCATACCACAAGACACACCAAACACTTGTAAGTTTTAACCTAGCTTATTATGAA
>VDFB02284104.1:0-21506 GCA_007258455.2 Sequoia sempervirens | reverse complement strand
TTATATCAAAGAAAAGTGTTAGTAAAAGTGTTAGTAAAAGAAGGTAAATATCTATGAAGAGGTGTATAATTGGTTAAGGTAAATGAAGGTAAATATGTTTGGAAAAACATATTAGAATGTTTTAGAAAAAAATATTTAATATAATTTATGATATTTTTTTTGTGTTGTAATATTTTTATAAATTAATTAATACAATATATGTTATAAATTTATTATTATATATTATTATAGATATATTAAATATATTTATTAAAAATATATAATTATTAATTTTGAGTCATTTTATTTATTTAAAAAATTATTTATTTATATTAAAATTATTTTATTTTCAAAATTATTTTAAAAGTTTTATCTTATTGTACATTGTTTACTTTATTTTTATTTAGTTAAGGGTTATTTTATTTATTAAAGAATTATTTTAAAATATATGTCAAGTGTATTTTAGATTTTATGTACATGATCGTGTCAATACATTATGTGCCTTCCTATCATCGTAGAACACTTGTGGGTATGATAATTAATAATGTATTAGTTTATTGTTACTATATAATGTTAGTTTAGTAATTTATTATTTTATGTTGAGTATTTAATAATTGGTCCCTATGAGAAAATTGGTTGTAGAAGTTAAAAGTGTTGAAGCCTCTATAAAGGACATCAAATAATGTAATCATAAATAATGTCTAAACATAATATAGTTGATGTGTTCTTGTATATATTTGCAAATGTAATTCTCAATTTTATGTCTCTGTTTGATCCTAGAGCCCACAATGGTATTGATTTCATGAAAAGACCAAAAGTTTGTGCTCAAGTCTACACATAATGTTTTATCAATTTCATAGCCCTCTCAACATTATTCCTCTTGCAACAATTAATTTTTAGAAATTTACAAATTTACCAAATATTTACCAAAATAACTTAGGTGATTGATGATCCAAAGCACTCTAGAGGTATTGGCACAAGCATAGATGAAAATACCAAAAACTTAATTTTTTGGTATTTTCTATGTTTAACTAAATCGTAGTTTTTAAGACCTTCATAGTGAATTTTGGCATCAAAACTGTCATTGGTCCTCTAAATGGAATAGTCATATGCTTGATTTTAAGGAATTGAAGTTAGAGCTCTAAAAAATCTTTCCATCGATGTAAATAAGTGTATATTCCGATCAATAGGCTACAATTTATGACCCCACCCAGTTGGGGTACCTAAATTCATATGTTTTTTTGAAAAGAAAATCAATTTTGTTAGTTATTTTCTCACAATCAAATATTCATTATGAGTTCAAAAGGTTTTGGTGACCATTGAGATCCCTTGTAATTGTATATATCTAATTTTGGTTTAAATAAAAGGTAACTTTTAGAGGCAAACATCTCTTTAAATGGATTTTTTTTTTTTTCATTCATATTATCACAATACTATAGGTTTATCACACTAGGTATTGCTACCTAAATTTGCAACTATATTTAGATGATTGGTATCAAAGTAGGCATACTCATGTTGTATGTTAGATTGTACACGGTCAAGCTATCAAAGGCTAGGATTGGAGACACAAAATACATCAAAATATCTCCCTTCGGGATACAAACAATAGAAAATGGAGGACAAATAAGGTGATGCATCAAATCCTTTCAAGGAATGGTTGAAGAGGCATTGAGAAAATAGCAAGAGGAGATGATGGCTTAGTTCTCTCAATTAGTTCAATAAAATTAGGTTAACCAACAATAAATATAACAAAAATACCATTTGGTGGTCACACCCTTTTCAAAGTATAAGTGAATTTTTACATTCAAAATTTTGAGGGGAAGATTGATGTAGACATTATGGGTGATTGGTTATCAAAACTCAAAAATATCTCTCTATGAATCACTTTTTGAATACTAAGATGATAACCTTAACCCTCAAAGTTGAATACCATGTGAAGAAATCATGGGAAGCTAATTTGTTGAGAAAGAAAGTTCTTGATGGTATTGTTGTCACTAAAGTGTGTACCCTTCCTGAGCTGATAAAATCACTCAACCACCTCATGAAACATGGGTTGATCTCCCTAAGTGTGGGTGAAAATGATGCAGATCATCCTTTAGAGAGGGTTGGTTCCCTTTGAAACTTCACTTAATTAACCTATATCCTACTGCTACATGTTGAGAAAAGGGTGAAAGGAAACATTTAAATGAAACCTAGGACTAATGAGGATGCACAAAATTGATCTCAAACCTACACTATTGTTTGGACTCATGATATGATTAAATGAACAAGTTATTTCATTCATAACTTAGGTTTTTACATACTTATAAATCAATATTTCATAGGAAAGATGATTTTTTCTCAATTCTAAAAGGAATAAATAGATATTTTCATAGTTCACAATATTTCCAATCTTCAATTTAAGTACCAATATCTTTCCAAAGATGAAAATATCCACCATATCCATGAGATAAAATGACATAACTATGGTATCAAAGTCTATCCTTCCTTCGTGTTTCCCCATGTACCTTGTTCCAGTTGTAAAGAAAGAATCTTTGTTTGTTTGTTTGTTCAGCTTAGAGCTAAGTGACTAGGCAAAAACCTAAGAAGCCTAACTATCTAAAGATTATCCATAGTATCTCACCACCTGAGCCTTAAGCTCATAAATAAAGAATATTGGTTGTTTGGCAATTGTTGGGGTGAAATCCATATGTAACATTCCTACCTTCATTTGTTTCATGGTTGCCATCATGGTCCTTTCCATCAATAGATAATCTTGTTTGGTTGGTTACCAGTTTCACGTGAAATCCATACGTGACATCATTCCTTGAAATTCATACATAACATCCCCATCAGCCCAAAACCCCTTCTGAATGGGGTTAAATTGGATAGGCTGAGTAATTCTCTCTACTCCTCCTTTGTCCCCTTTCTTTTTGAACCCCACCTTCTATCCTCCCCTAAAAGCCCTAATAGAAGGAAGGTTGGGTTGAGTTCGGATCTCTAATAATCTTTATTCTCTTTCCTCCTTCCCTCCATCCTTCTGTACTCCCATTGATCAATGCTTCATTCCAACCTTCCTTCTTCCAACCATCCATAATCCATCCTTCATATCATTTCCTTCTATCCCCGTGTTGGGTGGCATGGGCTGGAGCCCCATTAGGGGTGGAGGTACCCTGTACCTCTCACCAACTAGTTGATTAGAAATCTAAACTCCTCATTTGTTCCTTCTATTAATTAAGAATGTCTCTGAGTTGGTTGTTATTCCCCTAACCTCGGGGGGCAACTAATTAATTATCCAACTATAACATCATTTCAATCTAGATTTTGGTCTTCAAGTTAGGTCACCCTATCATTATTGTCCTATCTATTGATGTTGATAAAATACTTTGAGGTTGTATCAGACAACAAGCATTATTGAACTATTAATACAACTCTTCAAAGGAGGTTTCCAACTTATAGAACATACCCAATCTTCATGTTCAACAAGAAGAGATTCTAGAGAAACTAGCCATATAGATGTGCCTAATTTAAACATGGTTCCTTCAAGAAAATTTTTAAACTATGTTCACTTTGGATGCTTTATGCCTCCTGTACATCAGTGTTGACTGGCACATGCCTTAATCATTCTCAAATAATCATCAAAAAAGTCTTTTGAGTAGTCTCATGCATCTTAAACAGTCATTATGTCTGTATATGCCCAAATTTCTTATGAACATGCTCATGTGTTTGATATTCACAAGAATGATGACCATAGGGATGACTGTGAGTATGGTATGTTGAATGAGCATGCATGCCTAAAATATGTGTGTGCATGTCACCATGTTCATCATCTGGATTCTTTTCATTTCCACTTTTAGGATTGTTTCATTTGTTCATTGCCATGAAATTACCTATAAAAAGTATATAATATGATGACAATGCTTAGTGTAATGAATAGATTTTGGAAAAAAGCAACTCTTTTGAGAAAAACATCTATCACCTAACCTAACTATCATCTACAATTTTTATAACCCTCTATGTAAATAAATGTCCTTGTGGATTGTGTCCTTTGTTATAACACTCTTGGTCTTCATCTACATCCCATGGAGATGAAGATGAACTCCCAAGATGTGCCACTTTCTTAAGGAAAAATTGGGCAGTTACCAATAAGAGCATATATATATTCATTGTCATTAATGTTAGTGCATAGGTGTATAATTTTTCTATGGAGAAGCCTTTTAATTGCTTCTTGAATCCTCTATGATTAACTATTAGCTTTGGAGGCTTCTACAATTGCTAAAAAATATGTCAATCTATTATTTAACACATCAACAATTTCCAATCTTGATAAACTTGATATTTACAAGTGGTAACTCCACCAATTTACTATTTGTAACTTTCAAGGATTTCAAGGCTATCGAGTTAGTGATATTGTTGGATCATAAAGTATTCACTTCATTAAATGACAAATAAAGCTCCTTGAACTTGGGAGATAGAAAGATAACTTGCTTACTCAAGCTCCATAAATACACAAACACAAGAAAAATAATGAGATAATAGTGGTAAGAGAAGCTCTTGTAACACGAAACCTAAGAGTGAGAACTGCCTCAACTTTTATTGGTTTTGGGATAAACAACCAGCCTATGTTATATCAACATCAAAATTTTGACTTTGATTTTTCCCTTCCAATTGATTTGGAGAAACAGGTAGTTATCACCTAGAAGAATGGTCCTACAAGTGTTGCTTCTTCTATAGTAAAATGACTGTCAAATAATGGCCATAATTCTAGCTCTTCCTAAAACACATGCTGATACAATGCAACTTGTATTGATTTTTACATGCATTGAAGCTTTACAACTAGATCTTGATGCTTTCGTATCTAATCCATAGGTTGATAGCCATGCAAAAATGTCTCTTGCCCACCTACATTTGAAATTTTTTCATTCCCATTCAAATCATCATACAACTATGAGAGCTCTAAAAGGAAACATGAAATGTTATCATTAACTTTGTCCAATCTTGCTCTACTATAACATATTTTGGCCTTGTGCTTCTTCACTTTCTATAAAAATATTTTTCTAACTAATTTTCAATGGTTTTCTTCCTACCCAAAAATATCCCTATTTAAACTATCAAAACACACTTTACTGTTTATTTGGATTGTAGTAAGAATTGATGCCATTTTTTTGGATAAAACTGAACTATGAAATATATCTCCTACTCTCAAACCATGAAAACCTTAAATTTATGCCAATGCCACCTCCTTGGGGTTTTCATAACCTTATTTTTCATCCACATAACCAACATATAATTGTTCTTCAACCATGTAGGGAAGACACTTAAAATCCCCTTTATCCTCTAGCTTATGTAATAAACTTTTGCAGCATGCCCAAAGTGTACCATAGATAGAGTGGTTAGGTGCATATTTTATGCTAGGAATGGTGGATGCCTTTTTCAATGTCATCTCCTTTTGTATGCAACATGACATGCAAAATAACAAGACAGTAAAACAAATTTGAAACATTAAACTCCTGCACTTTTGCGTGTCATATTATATTCTCTTGTTTCCCTCAACATGCTCTTTCAAGGAAAAAGATAACCTGACTTGAAGTTTCTATCTTTAAAAACTTTGAGTTTTTTCAAAACAACTTCCCTCCTTAGCTCATATACACAAATTTTACAAGATAATAAGTATTTTTGAACATGTTTCACAACGTCAAGATATTTTCAACCTTATCAAAACTAAAAAGCCCTTTTCCAATATGAAGATATGACTTATCCCTCACAAATAGACAAAATAACTTTAATAATTTTTGGGTTCCAAGCACACTTCTTTCAAATTCTCTTAAAAATACTACAACCTTTTTAAAATGACATGATCAATTTGTTTAAAAGGCTATTTTGACTTTAAAGGAGTTAAAATAGACTAACATTTTTGGTGACCTCTAATGGGGTTTTTCTTGCTAAAACTTATGAGACTAGTAGCCTTGCATATCCATTGGGCATATGTGTCAAGAGATGTCTACAACAAACTAAGAACCAAATTTGATAGCAGTTGTAATACCTCAAGAACAACTAACCAAACACCTAACTAACTATGCCTTAGCACTTGCAGAAAAAGACAAACTAACATTGAACAACAACACTTATTGACTTGAAAGAAAACCTATTCTAACCTACACTAACCAATAACAAGATTTTCTCAAACAAAACCATTGACTGGCTCCTTGAAATAGCTTCCCTTTTTCATGAATTTGAAATCCTTCACATGCTTATGAGCAGCCAAAAGGAGGTGGAGAAATGATAAATGTTTAACTAGATTTTGTAATAACCTTTGGAGAATGAAAGAAAACCTACTTATGTCTTTATATTGACCAATCATGTTATTTTTTTGCAGTGGATGAGTATATTGAATGAATTCTTCTTCAATTGCAACTTCATGCTTGGGTGCAAGTATGACTTGTGGTGCTTTTTTCGCCTCCATCCTAGCTAGGTTTCTAATCGGACATCCTCATGAAAGGATAAACTTTGAGCTCTCCTTGCTGATTTCTTGCTTATTATTTCTCGTCTCATCATTTTACTAACTTGTGAAGACCCTTTCTTGTGACTATTTTTGTATAAACATAGAGATTCCTACACTATGCTCCTAATGCTCACGATTTTACTCTTCCAAAGGTGTTAGCTTATCATCTAAGTTTGAACAAAAGGCCTCTAAATCATCTCAAAACAAATCTTCTAGAATCTCTTCTTTTCTTTTCTAAATAAGAGGACTAATTTTTACTTCATAGCAACTCTCCTTGTGTGTGTCAACTTCTTATACATTTTGTAAAATGAAGATGTCATCATTGTCCTCCTCATGGACCAACATCTATTCATGCTCATTCTCATCTATTATCTGCTCCAAAACTTGTGATGATATTGAAATTTGTATACTCCCATCATCTTCATCAACAAAATAAGGATGTTCATCAAATGAGAATTTCAAATCTTCACTTTCATCACCTATTTCAATCTTGCTATCTCACTATCCAAATTGGCCATGCTCTTCAAGATCTTGTTGCAAGTCTAACTTTTCCTTCTTCACCTCATGTGCAAGTGTATCAAAAGAAAATTAATATTCTTGTTCATCCCTAAAAACTATTGAAAGAATGAAGAAGGAACCCTTTTTTTGTGTCTTCATTGATGCCAATATTAATTGTTGACAACTTTCTCAAATCCGGTGAACAAAATGGAGACATCTTAATCAGTATTTTGGTCCAAAATTGCTCATGTAATAAGATCATATTATGTTATTCCTAGCTATTATGTGCATCTATGATCAAGATTTCAGTGATTTTGGATGAACAGGATGGAAGTTATAAGTAAGAGTAGTTCAACATATAGTTTTTGGCTTTATATAGTGTAAATGGGTATGCGTAACATGTTATGTGTTTCTCCGGTGATTGGAATCAGACTTTACAATTTTGGGAGATTTTTTAAAAGTGTTTTTATACTATATATTCCTAATGGTGTGTTTTTATATGATCATATGGATTGTTGATGGTTGTTTAGTTGACTTATTTTGTGATTAGGTCCAATTCTTGGCCAACCTAATACTTGATGTGTTGTGAAGATTAAATATCCATTGTAGAAGTTAATGAGATCTATTTTAGGTACATTTCAACTTGAATTAAGTATTGCACATTTTATTTGAGTGCAAAGTAGTATTTGAATCAAGTATAGAGTCGACAATGTAATTTTGAATTAAAATAGGGCTACATCTAATTAGGCTAGCCTAATTGATGTATGCAGATGTATTGGATATATATGTAAGAAGTTTTTGATATTGTAGAGGTAATGGGGTGTGTGAGAGATATGGTATTGTGTGAACATGTGAACTTGTATGTGTGATCAAAATAAGGGAAAAATTGTTGTGAATGTTGAACGACCGCTAAGAAAAATAGTGCTTTTTATTCAAAGCTTCAAAGGAGTTCTGAATTCGGCACAAGGAAGGTGTAGTTTGTATCAGTTCATATTTTGTCTATGTTGCCATTTTTGTTTTGTATCTATTTTTGTATGTGAGCCTTATTGAACAGTGTGTCTTGGCAGTGAGCTTCTACAATATCTTATAACCAGTTATAATATATTGTGAGCTAAACCTCGCCATGGTTTTTCCCTTTTTGGGTTTTCCACATAAAAATATTGGTTTTCATGTGTCATGTGATCTTTTGATTGTTTCATTCTTTCATTCATTGTTTTAGTTAGATATGTTTTATTAATTAGATGGATTATGATTAAATGGTTTAATGGAATACTGATTCACTTCCCCCCTCTCAGTATTCCACATGTTCAACAATTATTATTAGAGCCTAGTTCCTTTTAAGAAGCCTAACAACTTAAGGAATACCTTGGAGGTTGAGCACATGGCTAATGGAAAGTATCCTATTCCTCCAAAAGAAATTTATGCAATTGAATACATAGAAGATGACTACATGATTAGCAAAGAAGAACTTAAAGCTGTTCTTGAAGATGATCTTGATAGAGTTGAAGGTGAGAATAAGAATTTTAAGGAAAACCTAGTAGAGGAAGCAAATGAATGCATCAAAAAATTGAGAGAACAAATCAAGAAGTTTAGAGAAAGACATAGAGAATTCAATGAACAGTTGAAGCAAGAAAATGAAGATATCACTAGACTGAATGTGCAAGTGGAAGAACATAAAAGAATTGAGGATTGTCTTAATGAAATGTTATAAAGCAAGATTGATGAATGCACAAGAATTGAACATGAACTGGTAACCCTAAGATTAGATCTGGAAAAAGAAAGAGCTCATGAGGGAAAATTCAAAACAAGTTTTACAATGCTTGATGAATTGATTGCAGGACAAAAACCATCTAAAGATAAAGGTGGTTTGGGACTTGAAGAAGGAGAAATATCAAAGGACAATTAGACCCCTAACAAGGTTGAAAAAAAAAAATTCAAGGCAATGATAGACAGATCAAAAATCAAAGAAGCAATGCTAGAAGACCCCTTATCAGACAACCAAATGCTCAAAGGTACCAATATCTAATTGGTATTTATTTTTCATGCAATAAATTTGGATATATAATGTTGTAGAATGTAGAAGTAGAATAATCAGAATGTTGGATCCTTCTCCGAACAATGTTTTGCATTCAAAAAGTTTGGACATAGAGATGTTGAATGTAGAAATTAGATGATGAATAGATTTAATACTGATAGAATGGTTGAATCTTTCAATGGGTACTTTTATACATACAATGTATTTGGACATAAAGCTAACAAGTGCGGATCAAGATTGAATAGAAGTCAGTTTGGTCAAAAAAATGTTGTATGCTATAGTTGCAATAAACCTGGACATATTTCAAGAGTTTGTAGAAGCAAGAATGGAAGACAGACTAATTTGAGAAAGAGGAATGAGCCTGTGAAAAAAATTGACCCTACTGAAGTAAAGAATGAAATGGAGAAATAAAGAGGAACCTAGGAACAAAGATGGATCAAATACATCTGTACCTTCCTTTGGTGTAGATAATTCTATTGGAAACTAAACCTAGGCATGGGCTTAGGGGGAGCAATAACAAAAAAATATAACAACCCTTGGAAATATGAGGTGTCAAGGAGTGGAATGCAGACATATGGTGTAAAATAACATGTCCAAAAATAAACTGGTAGAAAATATGCAAATCTGAAGAATTATGCAGCATTTTAGGGTTTATAGTGTATCAGTGAAGTGTTCACTAGCTTTTTGAAAATTGAATCAATTAATGTGAAATTAGGGCGAATTAGAAAGGCATAAAGTGAATTTCTTAGTTTTTTTTAATCACTTTTGTGCATTTGAAGAGAGAAGAATGAATCAAAGGAGATTAGAAGGAGAATTTGGTGCAGAACATTCAAACCCTAGATCCCATCATGCGCATATAAGGTACTTGTAGTTTTCTATGCTTTGTGGGTTTAGAATAGAAGTGACTTCATAAGAATTTGAGATTGAAGTGAGGTTATAATGGCTACACCAAATATTGTCAACATTACTAAGAGACCTATACCTAAGTTTAAGAGGTATTCATGGAAATTCTTTGATAATGACCCAAATGGTTCTTTTTCAAAGATTTCTCATAGGGTTTTACCCATTGAGGACACTAGGGATTACATACATGGAAAATTGGATGAATACAATCACCAAAAAGTCAAACATCTATGGACTAAGGAGATGACTGGAGATGACTTCTTGAGAAAACTAGAATATGTTAACCTAGTGCAAAAGAAACTAGATATTTTGAATTGGTTCCCTAACTTTAGCAGTGATATGGATGCAAAATATGTGAGGCAAGCATTGAGTAGAATGCATGAAAAATTCATATAGACAAACATGCTTGAACTGATTTCTAAAGAGGTAATCAAGGCTATGAACAGATTGTGAGACACTGAACCTGTACCAGTACTAAAATATGTAAAGAATGAAGTGGTTATGGAGTTAACTAGTGCCACCTTTGATAGAAAATAATTGATAACAAAAAGTATCACAAATCCTACTGTTAGATATGCTTCAATCATGATAGGTCATAAGATATATTTCACAAACCAGGATAAATCAATGTTTGCAACTGCTATCTATGTTGCACATGATATGGTGGTGAATGGGAATGATTATTCAACTTATGTGAGTTGCTCCAATAGCAACTTCTGGAAAAATTGAAACAAACTAGAGAGAAGAAGTATGCATTCTAACTTGGAACCTTGGTTGTGTATTTGCTATTTTACTTTTTGAGAGAGCTTCCTAGAAGGAAAGACATTGTATGGGATAGGAGATGACCAATGGGTCACCAAATCTTTGACTATATGCACAACTTAGCTGATTACACGGCTCAATATGTTGCATTGACTACATTCTTTGCAATATTCCAAAAGAGCATTCTTGATAGAGAAGAGGTCACTAATACAAAGGAATATATTCCTCTGGATACAAGTTTACCTATTTTAGAAGGTAATATTCATATTGCAGAAGAAATTCCATCAATTTTTGATATAGACAATGTGGTAGATGAAACAAATGCTTCTCCGAAGATCTCTGCTCCTCCAGAAGATAGACACTACCATTGATGCTAACAATGAAAATTAGAATACAGGACAAGAACAAGAAAAGGAAAAAAAAAAGATGTTGATTATAATGCTAACAAGTGGAATAAAGACACTGATAATGAAAATAATCAAAATAGAGAAGAAGGAAAAGGAGAAAGGGAAGAGAACAATAAGAAAGATGATGAGGAGAAAAAGGAGGATGAAGATAAAGAAAAGAAAAAGGAAATCCCCTCTAAAAAAGAAGAGGGAGAAGAAAAATAGGAGAATAAAGAAGAAATAGAGGATGAAACGAATGAAAAAGGTCCTCAAAATACCATGGAGCTTCCAAAGCTATCCAGAGAATCCTCTGGTAATACTCTCAAGGGTCTTTTGACAAAGTAGATGAGGTTTCAACCAACTATTCCTCCCCAATTGATATAGCTCCCGTTGTACCAAGTCATTGTAGATCTGAAAAAGATCTCACTTATGTGAAAGTTGGAGCTCGGAGATGCTTTTCATGCCTCAAGAAGAAAGGAGATCATAGAGAATCATAAAAAAGGGAAAAAATTGATTAATGATGCTATCAAGTCTCTACAAGATGTTGTACTCCCAGTGCCATAGTTGATAATTCTTTAACACCTATTGAAAATTTGAAGTTTTTAGTTGATTCACTCAAAGAGTATGCCTCTAGTCTGAAGGACTAGATGGAAAAATAAGTTGAATCAAGGCTTGCAGAGAAGAGACTAATTGAGCTATAGGAAAAATATGCATCTACACATAGCAAGGTGAAGGAAAGTTTGAAAGAATTACATGAATGTGAAGATGAGACCAAGACCTTGCTCTTGTATTGCATGAGGTAGCCAGATTCGACTCAAGGCATTAAGGATTTAATGGATCCCATTGAGTCACAAATATCAAATGCCTCTAGAGCTTATGAACCTACACAAAATAGAGATTACACTTCTTGGACTGCCATTTCTGATCTGCAAAATAAGTTTTTCACTCTTCAACAACAAAAAGAAGACATAATAAGGAGATTTGGATAGCTTGGGTACTTTGTGAAGACCAAGCACATACTAGTGTAGAGTTCCCTTGTGATCTGATGCAGAAGGGATCTATACAAACGTTGCTAAAGTGAATGTGCATAAAGGTGAACAAATCCTTAATGCCTTAAGCTTAACTGAAAAGACATTCAATAATGGAGCAATGGGAACAATAAAGAGAGATAATTATAACATAGAACAATGAGAGAGAAGAGGACACAATATTGATTACGGAGTTTTTCTGAGTTGACTACATCTCTGGGTCTATCTCAACTGAGTGACCAATCTATTAACAATGCTCCAAATGCAGTACAATCTCTAAAAAGAGCATCTTGGAAACTGCTTTACAATCCTCTGTAGCTTGTCCACAAAGTCATGGTACAAAATTCCTCACTCAAATCACCTCACATAAAGGCTCTCAAAGCCAGAAGGTTGATTTACAAAGAGCAAGAAAAATACTTTGCCTCAAGGCTTTGCTACAAAATTAGAGCATTATTACATAAAAAAATTCCCTATTCCCTCTACAAGAATTCTTCTCACTTGGATGCTTGAGAATTTCATCCAAGAATGTGATGATCCTGGAATGCTTCCTACCACTCCTTTTTATACATGGAGTTTTCCCAATTTGGTTTATAACCACTAAGATTTATAATTTTTCCTCTTTTTGGAAAAATCAAAACAATTTCCCCATTTTTAATAAACCATTAACAACCCCCTTAATAAAATCCATTTAAATTTGGTTTTAAGCCCTTGATATTAATCCTCAGGCTTTAGTGGTTTCAAGTTGTTTGGGATTTTGTTTTGTTTTTATTTTAAAGCCTAACTAATAACCTTTTAAAAGTTAATTAGTTGACCCTTTAGTTAGGCCTCAACCTAAATTGTTGGCTTATTAAACTGACCCCACATATAATTCCAAACACAAACAATGGCATAATGGTGAATAAATATTTTGTAGGCCCGATAGTTGTGGGTTAAACCCCTGCCACCACCATTTTAAACTGGCCTAACCAACCTCTAAACACAAAAACCATGCACTATCCTTATAGGGGTAAACGCAAGCTATGCGGCACAACAAATAGGCAATGTGCTTGCAAGCTGTAGGGTGGGGGATCGAACCCCACCAATACTTCCAATAGAAAATTCAACCAAACAGACTAGAGGAGATGTCGACTGGGTTCCACGTGGTGCCTCTTGATTGGTCCACGTGGCACATAACGATTCACTGTTGAAGATCACCATACAACCACGTGTCACCCACATCACCGTCCAGTCAGTCGGCCACATCACCCTGCTGCGTTGATTGCTTTTCCACTTTAGCCACCATATCATCGTATGACTTGTATGACCATCTACCATGTGTTGTAACACAATTGGTCCACATAGTATCCATATGATACTAACCTGCATAGTCAGCTTGCTGACGTCATCACCTGTACCACCTAGTCAACTTGCTAAATTGCAAAGTTTGATTGGCCATATCTTTCACGTACGTGCTCCGTTTTTGAAAAAACAAGCACCGTCGGGATCATGACGACGAGCTCTTCATTTTGACGTCACTTTCGACTGATTCTGAGTCAGTCAATTTTTTTTCCTCCTGACAGGCCCTTGTACCTATTTTGACCAATCTTTGACTGGCCATAACTTTTGTATACGGACTCTATTTTTCATGATTCAAGCAGCATTGGAATCGTGCTTTTGAGCATTACACCATGGTGTTGACTTCCTAAGCATTGTAGACAGTTGATTTTTCAAGGTTCATAGATCCTCTTGGATCACCTTTTTGATGCAAAAAGACTTGCAAAGATTAATTTGGATCTAAGTACTCTAGAAGAGGGAGAGGAGAGCATAGTAGAATTGGAGTCTATGTATAAATTATTTGCTGCAACCAAAAAGACTTGGAATGAAGGGAAGTTTGCTTGGAAAGCAATTCTTAAGGATCTAGAAGGTGCCTCCTCCTCTACTTGAATATCTTTCATATGTTTATTCTTTCATTGTTTTAGTTGCTTTCAGTTTTCCATTGCACATATGGTTAGATCAAATTTTTGGGATAACTCCCTAAGGGGGAGTTAGTATATTTCAGTTATTTTTCTATACATATGCATCAAGTTTAGGCTTACATGTGTGTTATCGACACACCCTTTGTCCTTGATGTCAAAGGGGGAGAATTTTTGGTGCTGGAGAAGTTGGGAAAAATGAGAAGTAAAGTGATAAGAGATGTTTTTGGAAAAAGTTTGAAGATGTTTTGATGACAGTTTGAAAAGGGGAGATCATGTATGCTTGAAGTTTTTGATGGCGTATGTTTTGAGTTTTAGAGATTATTTTTGGCACATGTTTCCATCAATGAAAAAGGGCGATATTTTTGAAAGAATGAAGAAGGAACCATTTTTTATGTGTTGTCATTGATGCCAACATTAATTGTTGACAGTTTTCTCAAATTCAGTGAACAAAATGGAGACATATTAATCTAATATTTTGGTCTAGAATTTCTTGTGTAATAAGATTAGCTTATGAGGTTATAGTATGTTATTCCTAGCTATTATGCGCATATATGATCAATATTTCAGTGATTTTGGATGAACAAGCTGAAAGTTACAAGTAACAGTAGTTCGACATGCAGTTTTTAGCTTTATACAGTGTAAATGGTTGTGTAATCTAGTCTGCATTCCTTTGGTAATTGGAATCAAACTTTACAATTTTGGGATATTTTTTATAGGTGTCAGTACACTATATATTCCTAATGGCACGTGTTTATATGATCAAATAGATTGTTGATGGTTGTTTAGTTGGCTTATTTTGTGATTAGGTCTAGTTCTTGGTCAACCTAATACTTGATATGTGTTGTGAAGATTAAATATGTATTGAGGATGTTAATGAGATCTATTTTAGGTCCATACCAACCTAAATTAATTATTTCACATTTGATTTGAGTGTGAATAAGTATTTGAATCAAGTATGGAGTTGACAAGGTAATTTTGAATTAAAATAAGGCTACATCTAATTAGGTCATCCTAATTGATGTATGCGTATGTATTGGATATATATGTAAGAATTTTTTGAGATTTTAGAGGTAATGAGATGTGTGAGAGATATGGTAATGTGCGAACATATGAACTTGTACATGTGTGAGATTGGAATAAGGGAAAAATTATTGTGAATGTTGAGCGACTGCTAAGAAGAGCAATGTTTTGTATTCAAAGCTTCAAAGAAACTGAATTTACACAAGGAAGGTGCACTTTGTATTAGTTCACATTTTGGTTGAGTATCCATTTCTATTTTGTATCTATTTTTGGTTGTGAGCCTTATTGGATAGTGTGTCCTAGTAGTGAGCCTCTATAATATCTTATAACCAGTTATAATATATTGTGAGCTAATCCTCACTATGGTTTTTCCCTTTTTGGGCTTTCCATGTAAAAATCATGGTGTTCATGTGCCATGTGATCTTGTGGTTATTTCATGCTTTCATTCATTATTGCAGTTAGATATGGTTTGTTAATTGGATAGATTATGATTAAATGGTTTAATGGAATACTAATTCACACCCCCTCTCATTATTTTGGGTGTTCAAAGAAAACCTCCTATTCTTGTTCACTAAAATAGCTATCTTGATAAGTAAATAGTCCACCTTTATAAAGGAAAATGGTTCTAGGACAAGATGGCTGATTATAGAAGTCTTGATGGGTTTCTTGAGGAAGTTATATAAGTTTTGGGGAATGTTGATCTTGTTATTTTTAGAGTCTTGCAAAGGATGAAGATCCCTAAAACTTGGAATTTCAAACCCAAAATATTGATTTGAAGACTTAGCAGGCATACCTTGCTTGAAGCTTGGCATTTTGTACTTGGGAAGCTCTTCTTTTGTAGGCTGATTTGGAATGTAAGAAGCTGATTGGGATTCCAACCTTTGTACTTGGACAAACAATAATCTCATATTCTCTTATTTGGTAAAAATATATTTTGCAAGAGATTCTTCATATTGCTTCCTTTGTGTTTTCATTTCTTGATGATATTGGTAAGCTTGATAAGCCAAATCTTCCTGTTGCAAGTTATTCTCTCTATCTCCTTAAATTTCACTCATTTGTCTTTGAAAGACCAACATTATATCCTTGATGCTTATGTTATCAACATTTGGAAGCTGGGTATGAGGATAGCTATTGTAGTTGGAAATAAGGTGGTTTTCCTACCTAGGTTTATTTTGAGCATATGTAGGTTTCCAAGAAGATTGAGCAAGGGTGGGTGGGTGGTAATGATGATAAGTATGTTGATAACCTACTATCACAAGGTCATTTGGGATAAAACCAACTGCATTCTCATTGTGATATGGTTTATAGGAGGGTCTATGTGTAGCATTTTCATGAAATGGATGATGATCAAACATATCTCCATGCAATGAAGAAATGATGTAGCATTCAAACAAGCTATAAATTCATTGAAATATGCTTAAAACTAGAATAATGAAGACTATTTTTTGTAAAAATTTGAGTACATAGTAGATTGAACTTGTAGTCGCTAGGTGTGTGAAGATATTGCCTTCAAAGATAGAAGTTACTAATAGACACACCAAATATTAGTAATGATGGGATATTTAATTTGAACTAATATAGTTCAAATAGTCCCATTGGACATGCCAAAAACCGTTGTCACCAAAGTGCACACTCTTATTAAGTTGATAAAATCACTTACCCACCTCATAAAACATCAGATGATCTCCTTGAGTGTGCACTCAAATGATGGAGATCAATCTCCAGATAGGGTTGGTTCCCTTTGAAACTTTACCAAGTTAACCTATCCTACTACTACATGCTAAGAAAAGGGTGAAATGAAACATTGAAATGAAACCTAGGACTAATAAGGTGATGCACAAAATTGATCTCAAACATACATTGTTGTTTGGACTCACAATATGATCAAATGAACAACTTGTTTCATGCACAACTTAGGTTTTTACATACTTATACATCAATATTTCATTAGAATTATGATTTTTTCTCAATTCTAAAAGGAAGAATTAGATATTTTAATAGTTAGAAGTTGTTCAAACTATTATCATAACCTATGACATACACAAGGTATGTGAATCTCTACATAAAAATTCTGATGAAATGAGACATACATTGAGGATTTGCATAAAATAATAGAAAATACATCAATCACTTTTATTTGCACACAAAAATACATATTAGAGAAGGAAAAATACTTATCTTTAATGATCAAAGGAAGTGTTACATACAGTTGTATACAAGTCTGAAAATAAGTTACATTGTTGCTCCTGTTAGAAAGAACCTTGAAAATAAGTTACAATACAAAGCTAGAAGAGTAAGAACTAGATAAAATATACACTTAGGCTTGCTTATAAGCTTCTCAACATCTTGATAGAGATTAAGAACATGCACTAGGATATGAAAGACAAGTGTTCAAACAATTTTGTTGGGTTAAACCTTCTTGGTCATCCAAAATATTTATCCCTAATTTCTAGACCCTTAAATTCTCCAAAAAAATGTTTGAAGAAAACTTCATACCTTGACCTTATCTACTATCCAAGACTCCTTCAGAAGCTCCTAGATGCCCTCAACTTCCTTAACTAGGTCAAAATACCCTATATTTTCTCCATATTTTTCACAACTCATTCATTTTCCTAAATGCTTTCCACTATCCATAATTGCTCTTTAATTCATCTAAATTACCTTGAATTTATCTCCATGTTCATAGGGAATGTGAGAAAGGCCTTGGGAATGATTAAATTCCCTAGAAGGGTATAGGAGAAATATTAGGGCTGAGGAATGACACATGTTTGATGTATTTGTGGTGTCTTCATCTTCATGCTTGCAACCTATATTGCAGATCGGATGCATAAGGGACTAGGGTATGTGCAGGATCATGATGGGCCAAAAAGTGGCAATATGATGGGTATGTGGCTGACGACTATTTTTTTACCCAAAATTGATGAAATGAAACGGGTTTTTACAGGATATTCTCAACTTTCCATCGATATAAATTGTTCTTTACTTTGAATTTAATAAGTAATTATTATTCATTTTCTATTGAAATTATGACTAAAGTCCTGATTGATAGGCTGATTGAAAACCATCTATAATTTTCAAATGGTATCACATTTTTTGAATCCAAAACATGTGTAACATTCTATGCTTTACATACTATAGGATTAAAAAAATAAAATAAAAATTCATGAATTTTTGACCAAGTTAAGGTGGTCAGACATACGCGTTTTTATATTTTTTAAAAAGTTGTAATAAAAAAAATCATAATTAATTATTTACTTGGTAACAAATTACAAAAAAATATGCATCACATCGGGACATGAGTTCTCTACTTATATCTAAAATCTTATAAAAAAATATTATCATTTTATTGTGGTTAGGGTGGTCAGACAGACACCTACTTCCCATTTTTCCCTGAAATTTAAGTACCACTGCATTGAAATTTCAAATTTTCACCAAATAGATTTTTTTTAAAAGAAAACAAACCTAGTAGTTTAGAAACTACATTCAATTTGCTACAGATTCTATTCTTACATATTTTTGAAATAATATAGATAACTTATTCAAATTATTACGTCAAGTTGCCTAACTCTGATTTTTCTGAATTTTTTGCCACTTAAGGGCCTATTTTTTCCATGATGATCTTGCACATACCCACTAGTTGAATTAAAGGATGAGAAATCCCCTTCGTCTTTCCCCCATTATTCTTTATTGATGCATATGATTCCATGGATGGGGTAGGAGAAGTGGAATAAATTTATGAAGTTGAGATAGAAAGATGATGATGGCAATGACTTGCCAATATTGATGTGGACATTCATTTGGGATCAGAACTGCCCACATTCAAATTATATTATTTTTTGTAATATTTTGAAAGTTGGAATAATGGAGAGATTGGGAGTAGTTCCTTTGTACATAGTGTCAAGGGTCATCAAGGAGATTCTATGACCACATGAGCTTAGGGAAGAATTTAAAGTGGGTCATAATTGGGGTGAATGGTTTTTGCATTCACACTATACTCTAATTAGATTTTATGGAGCCAAAGTTGCACCACATTGTCTACCTTTGTATGTTTTAGAAAAAATAGCTTTTATGGAGATCATGTGGAAATTGGATAGCATGGATTAAGAGCATTTTAGGAATAAAAAAAGGCTTCTATAATAACTCCACAATGCTCCTTTGGTATGACAAATTTGGAATAATGTTAAGTAACCTTAGAATGCCTATGGATAAGGCGAGGATCTATGACCCTAAGGGGTTTGTAAATGTTGAAAGGAGAAGAAAAGGTTTGTCTAGTTTTTCACAACATTTTTTATATACTGATGATATCATGAGAAATTTATCAATTAGTGTTGTTGTGACTTCAAGAAAGAAAGAGTGGATTGATATTTGTAACATTGTTCAAATGATGTAATGAAGAAAAAATCATTCTTTCTAAGTCCTTATGGTGAAATTTAGAATCCATATGAGTAATCTATGACCAAATTAAAGGACTTTCAAAGTGGTGAATTCACTGTGAAGGTCAAGGAGGCCATAAAGAAAGCTCAAGTAGTTAAGGAGCAGCAAGAAGCTCAAGGTACTCAAGAGCAACCTTTGGAGGTTGGTGAAGGGGCTACAACTAGCCCATTGGTTGTGTATACCTTGGAATTCTTTACTGCTCTAAATGTGCAAAATAACTAAGAAACATGAAAGACAAAACACCAAGGACACCTCAAGATTAGCCAAAAGAGAGTTACAACGAAAAGGAATGCAAATAAAATGAAACACAAACACTTTTACCTCCCTTGTTGTTGAAACTTCTTTGATTGGCCCTTGCTTGGATTGGTTGTGTGCTCCTTAGATGATTGTTTGAATGTCTATAATGCAAGCTTCAATATGCAAAATGATGGACAAAGATGATTGAATGATTGAAAAAGGCTTGGACAGCATGTAGTTATGAGAGTGCAAAGTGTTGAGAATGCAAAATGACAGCATAAGGGTGCAAGATAGCTAAGTGTTGTGAAGGCAAAATGGCAGCATAAGGTTATGAAAATCAAAAGTGTTCGAAATGCCCTTGAGGAGGGGGTATTTATAGAAGAATTTGAATTCTCTAGAGAATTCAAGGGTCAAGATTGATCCAACAAGGCCAAGATGAAGGGCTATGGTGGGTTGAGAACCCACAAGCCCTCACATCTTGACATGTGGAGGGTGAAGTGGACAAGAGGATATGAGGTGTAAGTGAGGTGTCAAAAAGGTACATGAGGTGGAAAAGGACATGCACCTTGGGGAGTGAGAAGATTTCCAAAAAGGGATTTCTTGTCCCCAAGTGGGAGTGAAAGGGACTTTGAGGAATTTTAGAATTCCTCAAAAATCTACATGGGAAAAGGAAAGGTGGTTGGGAGGATAAATGTGAATTAAAAATTCACATTCATAAGATGATCTAGAGGATAAAAGGTGGGCTCCAAAAAGGTGGGACTTGGTCACATGTGGAGATTGTGACAAGTCCAAGGTTCTAGAAGCCTTGGGAGAATGGAATGTGAATTAAAAATTCCCATTTAAAGGAGGGGAGTCTAGAGCAAATAAATGTGAATTAAAAATTCACATAGGAGAGAGGGTTAACATCAAAAAGGAAAAATGGAAGAATTGACCAAAAAGAGGTGCTAAATTTAGTTAATGATTTTGGTTAAGGTTGTGCAAATATTGGATTAGGTTAATTAATAGAAGGTTAGAGGCAAGTGGCAAATGTTGGAGGATGTGACAAGGAGAGAGAAAGTGCGGAATTTTAAATTAATTTTTAAATCAAAAAGAGGCAGAATGACTAAATTAAATAAATTAGTGTATTTATTTAATTTAGAGAGGAATAAGGGTAAACGATAAAGTATTAATTATTAAATTAAGTACTTTATGGGACAAAGGGTGTAATATTAATTTAATAAATTAATATTAATATGATAGACGTGAATGCAACAAATTTAATTATATGGAAGTGATTAAATTTAGGTGTCTACATTTTGCCCCTCTTCGAAATATTGTTGAAATAACAATGTTTCGAAGAAAAGTGAATGTCGAGGATGAAGAAAGAAATGAGGATTGATGCCCCAGCCTGACGAAGAAGAAAGGGGATGCCCCAATGCCTGGTTTGAAATGGATGGAAGGACGTGGTAGGGTATGCCCCCTTGAGAGGGCGGTTGGGGAAGAAAGGAGGGGCCCCAGACGACGTCTCGATAAAAAGAAATGGAGGGGACCGTTGGATAGAGGGTGAAAAATTAAGCAAGTTTGCCTTTTGAACGGAGTGGATTGGACGTACGGTTTGCGAATGGCGGCCCCGGGAAGTTTGGAATTAGTTGGGGGAATAAAAAGGTAAATAAAAGGTAAAAAATACCTTTTTGGAGGAAGGGGTTAATAAGGTAATTTGAAAAATTACCTGGCTCATTTGCACTGTAGCAGCTGAGCGGAAGAGTGGAGAGGAGAGAAAAAATGAGGGAGACGATGCCGACAGACAAC
>VDFB02284103.1:0-23836 GCA_007258455.2 Sequoia sempervirens | reverse complement strand
CTTTAGGGTTTAGGCTTTAGACTTTAGAGTTTAGGGTTTAGGGTAATAGGATAGCTTAAGGGGATCTATATGTAGTAATATCCTAGGACAAAATTACATGGCATAAGGGAATGAAATTTGGTGGATTTGCCTAAGGCAACCAAATTTCATTAAGAGCCTAAGAAAATGACGGCTTTAGGGTTTACGGTTTAGACTTTAGAGTTTATTATTTAATTAGCTAAAATCCCCAAATCCTAACTTTTAATCAACCATTAAGGGGATAATCATGTCACATCCATAGCTTAAAATTAAAATAATTCCAAATCACCAATACAAACTCAAACTAATGTAACTTACTTCCACTTCATCAAATCTAAAATGAAATTAATAATCTATCCTAGCCATCAAATCAATTAGACTAATCATAGCCATTCATTTCCAACTACCTTCAATCCAAATTCAAATTAGCATTCAATTATTCCCATCTACCTAATCAAGTCAACACAAGCCCTCCATCAACCCAACCACCTACATTTAATTCTCTCTTCCCTCTCAAATTCAAATTCAAAAATTCTCTCATGAAATTCTAGTCCTCGATTCCAAAAAAACCTAGTCCTCCATTCCTTTCCCCTCAACTCTATAAAATAATGACATCCCCAAATGTTTCCATATGATAAAATTTGTATGTATATGTTATCACATTAGAGAACCAAAGAGCAACTTCAACACATACATTTAGAGCCATAAAAGAATGTTATGGAACATATTATGCTTCTCTAATCTTTCATTATTTTATTTACCTTTCATTAGAAGTAGAGTATTGAGTTTGCACTTGCATTCTTGGTCTAGAATTTCTCTTCTACACTAAGTACAAAAATATAATATTGGATAGCTTAGTATATCTTTCTCTTCTAATATATATTCCCTAGTTCTCCTTATCCATATTTGAGTATCTTAGCATATGTGTAACACGACATGTTAATAATATATCTCATATAAATGTAGGGATGTGTTGCTAATGTCATCTTCAAACATATATAACCAATAGGAGATACTATAAGGTATCCAATATAACTATACAACCTATATAGGTATGACATATGGTGACCTTTGGCTTTTTTTGATATGTCAAGGGTAGTTTTGCAAATATTAGTTTCTAGTGCTTTTGTGAGTTTTCACCACTTGTAAGTTTATTAAGCTACACTTTTGGGTTTTCAACCTAATAGGGATAAACCTAGTAGATTTTTTAGCTTTCCAGCCTAATGGAGATAAATCAAACCACACTTTTTGGTTTTTAGTTGCACCTATCAAGTTATTTGTTAGCTATTAAATTTACAAACATTCTAGGATTATAAGTCTACTATAAAATTTGATGTAAAATAGATTACACATTGAGCCCTATAATTTAATTACAACAATGAATAAATATAGCAACATTTAGTAGACATAATGAAAATCAAGCCATGATAGTAATATAGAGATAATATACAATGTTTAATATAGATAAGTTAAAGAATCATTTTAAAAATATATATCTATATATTCACATCATTTTTGTTTTTTCTTTAGATTTCAAATATATCCACCAATCCTCCTTATCTTACATTAACATAAACTCAAAAAACATAGTGGACATGTACACACATATAAAACTACATTAAAATAGTGTTAGATCTTACAATTTTTCAAGGCTTATTTCATCCTCTTAGACGATCACTCTTACTAAATCATTGGCATAAATTAGATGCACACAATGGCACATTAAAGGTTTATTCCTCATGTTGGATTCCCTATTTTATATAACTATATCTTTATTATCTAATTTAAATATATCTAAGCACAAATTTCTTTTATGTAACACATTGATAATTTCAACTCATTATAAAAACCAAATACAAATTTAAAGGGGGTACACTATATTTATAAATACGTTCGATTTAAATACCATCCCAATCTCCATGGTGTGTCACTTGTTCACTAAAAAGCCCTTACATAAATCATCTACTTAGGTCAATCTTATCTAGATTTTTCTTAAATATTAATATTCATAAAATATGGCACAAAGCATATTGATGCATTTCTATCCTTCCACATAAATCTATATAGTATCAAAATATAGGTAATTTTATGGTTAAATTGAATCTCTCTTAATTGCCAAATAATCCATTATGATTGAGGATGGGTGGATTATTATCTAGGATCACATCTTAAAAATCCTATAGAGGTCATGTGGTATGTTTTCTTAATACATATATTCCCATACAAACCTCTTTCCATGTATTATCAACTCGCCTATATGATAGACACCTTCCTAGATTTAAATTTCATACGATATATATGTACCCAAGTGTTTCCAATTGGAATTGCTATAATTATACTTTTATGGCATTCTAGATATTCAAAATAGTTTTCATAAATCTACCAAATAGACCCATTCTTGACATTGAACCTACATAATTTTAGGTATGTCCAATGAAAGATTAGGGTCTAGGGTTCATAAATTTCAAATGCTTTAGTGTTATGGGTTTAGATTTTACAGTTTAGGGTCTAGGGTTTAGCAAACTTAGGGTGAAGTTTGGGTGGCCCTTGGCATAATTTAGAGTTGCAAGTTAGTGTCAATTGGAATCGATTGTATGTGTTTAGATTTATGAATTGTTAACTAAATTTGCAAACAAACATCAAGATAAACTTTATGAATTTTAACCATTCTTTAACATATTGATTTCTAATCTAATTATAATTTAAAATTGAAACTAAAGTTTAATATATATCATTTTTTCCATACAAAGCAAATAAAATTTAAAACATTTAAGCAATGTGAATGATTTTTTGTTCAATTCCAATTTAGGGTTTTAACAATTTTTTTTGTTCCAATTCAATTTAGGGTTTCAGTTTTAAACAATTAGGGTTTTTAATGAAATTTTTTCGTTTCAATTCAAACTAGGGTTTTCAAATTCAATTTTTTTCGTTTGATTTGAATTCAGGGTTTCAAAAAGCTCGATTTAGATTTGTAAATGCGATGTTTTATTTCATTTCGATCTCTAGGGTTTTGAAATGCTATTTTTTTTGTTTTGTTTCAATTAGGGTTTTCAAAATCAGTTTTTTTTGGGTTTAATCAAACAATTTAAGATTTAAGAGTTAAATTTTGTTTCTAAAACACAATTCAAGGTTTTTTTTTTCATTTTTATTAAAAAACATTTAAGTTTCATTGCAAGTTTTCGTCTATTTTGACAATTATTGAATTCTACTATAACAATTAAAAAAATGATTAAAACGTGACATAAATTAAAAAAATACATGCTAAATTAACATATTTCTTTTAAAATTTCAATTCAAACTAAAAAAAATGCAAAGAAATGGTGTTTAGGTGGGGTACCTGTAGCTGGTCGTGGGGTCGCTGTCACCAACAATCACTCGGGTTCCCGTTCACAGAAGTGAAAACTGTTCTTTTAAAAAAAAAAAAATAACAGTATAAAACGAGATCCCAATTTATACAACTCGGGATCTCGTATTTTATAAATTGGGATCCCGTTTGTATTAAATCGGGATCCTGTTCCATCTCCATTGGTCCGGAGTCCTACGAGAAACAGGATCCTGAACCTTAATGGGATCCCGAACCGAAGCGGGATCCTGAACCGTAACGGGATCCCATTTGGTTTTAGGCTCGGGATCCCAAACCGTAATGGGATCCCGATTTTTAAAAATCGGGATCCCGTTTATGAAATCGGGATCCTATTTGTTCGATGCCGATTTCAATTTTTTGGCTAAGGAAAAAAACTTCCACATTTCGTGGACTCAACTTTGTGCACTTACCCTTTACTCCAAATGAGAACAATGGCATGGTACATTAGGTCACATCATCATTTGTAGCATGCTCATATAGGACTGCAACAAAAACAAAGTCATGCTTCTCTACATGTGTTGTCAAGTCCACGTGAAGGAAAACATTTATTTCAATCATAAGAAAACATTGTGGTCTCTAAGCTCTTTGCTACTATAATTTCTTTTAGAATCTAGAGAAAACTAAGTTGCTCAAGTTCACTATGTTATCCAATAGATATAATTTTTGAAACATTTGGTGATACCTTGTGTCCTAACCAACATCTCATTGTTTTAAACCATACACTATTTCCACTATTGACACAATGAGAATGAACAGTACACATTTAAGGCAATAGATCTCCGTCTTCATAATTATTCATTTCTCTTAGCTTGTAAAAATGGAACTAGGCCATAATCTATGGAATTTGGTTAAGGATCATATTTCTTTATTCATAAGCACTTATAACCTTAAATGTCAAGCTTGAATAAAATAAGTTGTTATTCACAAATGCAAGATGAGTATGAATCAATACAAAAAAAAAAGATAATTATGAGCTATGATAAAGGATACAAAGAAATCCAATAGTACACATACTACGACATCCACAAGCCATGACATATTTGGCTTTAATAGTTCTGACTCTAGAGTCCTTACAAGTATACTGAACATAACACCATAACAAGAAAATGGAACATGTGTTATATTAACATCCTTAGCCATCAAAAATAGCTCTTAAAGACACTGAGAAAACATACCATATACATCATTATAATATTTGTACGAATGATATAATTAACCACTTATCTAGAAAAATGAACAAAAAGTGACAACTTCCCCCAAAAGAAAACATAATGTGATTGATCTAACTTTACTTCATTAGATTCCAATTGTGCAAAAAGGGTTGCTTCCATACATTGTAACTTCTAAGCTTCCAATTCTATAACTGGATTTATGAATTATGATACATATAAAAATATAAAAGATACAAAAGTAGTGTCATGAGTTAGACCACCAAATATTTTGTTATATTGAAACAAAAAGGTGCCTTCCAAATCACTTCAAAGCATATTTAAAAAAAATTGAAGTTAAAAATCCAAAATACCTATGATACATTAAAACAAAAAAAGTGCATTCCACAACACCTAGAAACACATTTTTAAAAGAATATAAAGACAAAACTCCATCCATAGTTTGGAAAAAGTCATCAACTACTATGAAACCTTGGCCAAATCCATTAAAAACATTACATCTCAAGCCAACTCACTATTTCTGTATGAATAGAAATTATGATACATTTGCTCAAGAAAGCCATCTTTAGAAGTGTTACTACACTAGATTTGCTTAACTATGTATTTTATTGAAATGTTGTTGTCAAATATGAAAATTGTGTATAATTTATTTTTTTCCTTCTTTATTATATACACAATAATTTTACTTTCTATGGGTAGACATATTAATAGAAAACCTTTTGTACTTGCATAAATAACCATGTTGTGCCAAAGATTCAAGCATATAAGAAACCTCCATGATAATATGATGATCACCAAACTAAGTTTAAAACATCTTATACCATATATATGCACAAACACACATATATATGTATATATACACCATTTCTAGAAATGAGTATTATATTTATGTGTGTATAAATCCTTATACGTCCATATATAGATGGAGGCTTACATCAACTACTCTTTATTTGCGATTTTTTTTTGTCAATTAGTTAACTTACCTCATACAGACATATATTTATTTGATATATTTTTCCACACACTTCGTGCAACACATACATGCTTCTATATTTATAGCGGAAGTTTGTCCCAAATTCCTTTTGTATGTTTCTATGTTTTGCATACATGTTTTCTATTACAAAAGATGATAGATTTCCTTGATCCATAGAATATTAATGAATTTCCCTTCCGTTATCCCAAGAACTTGTTCTAGACCAAGATGGAAGGATGTTGATTTGGTCAAATAGACATATTTGTTTTTGACTACTCTCACAATAATATCTCTCTTTTATCTGTAAGACTTTCCAAAAGAACATATATTTTCCTTAGACTTATTCGAGTAATGTTATTTACATAAGTTCCCACAAGTAGAGCATCCAAACTAAGGGCATACCAATAATATTCTAAGGGTACATGCTTGAATATTTTAATCCAATCTGATCACAACAAGAGTTAATTCTTGATACAACGTCACCAATATTATCCAAATAACCAATAAATCTCATGAGTACATGTTATAATATATGACAAAATGAGAGTTAGTGCTCTTAAATTTAACTAGGAAATGCCAATGTATGTATGAGGGCCTTGACCTCATATCCTCATCTCATGGTGACTATTTTTATATAATAAAGTTATAAAATTATTCATTTACCCTGATTTTAAATGGCCTCCATTCCTGCACCCCAACATCCGTTCATTCATATAATTATTTTTGCTCTCCTTGCAACAATAAGAACAAGAGTGGTCATAGGATCTAGACATAGAAAGGAAGATAGAGAATCATACATCTCCCCTAACAGTATGCCATTAGAAAATACATAAATTAATATAATTTTTCATTCTAATTCTTCATCTCTATCATGTATCATACATTGCGTGTTATTTATCATCTTTGAATTATTATTTAATATCACTGCTAAATATAACACATGTAGATTCTCAACATTTTGAGTGTTGTCTTCCAACTATCTACTAGATCCAAATCAAATGTCCTTGATCATTATTGCTCATGATTGTCCCATCATGCCTTTTTTGAGGATGCACTTTTCCAAATCCTACTCCAACTCAAGGATGGTCTTGGATATTTTCTAAAAATGAGTGTAGATATTCTTCAAAATTGTATCACGCATCTTTGGATACCTGTAAAATTGTGATAATGGAGGAAACTTGAGTTTAATATAGAATATGCCATAAACCAAAATATAACTTTGGAACAAAGACTTACTGAGCTTCAAGTTTAGATCCATCATTATAACAATTATCATATTTAAGATAATCAACGCCCTACAAAGAGGAAAAAAAATGAAGGAAATCAATTACTAGGGCTCAATATCAATTACCCATGTCAAAATATGTAGACTTGTAAATGGAGAGAAAAGTGAAAGTACCCATTCAAAAAATATGTCAAAATCTACTTGTTTATGTCCTAGGGATCCTTATTTCTTTTGGCGTGTACAATACCTGACCCAATCTTTTAAAAAAAAACACCTAACATGAGGACTGAGGAAAATCAAGAAAAATAAAATCAAAAGAGCAAGCAAAATTCCATTTGGGAGCAGAGACAATCTATACATACCCTGCATTTGAACATATGCCAAGTTCCTTACATTGTTGTCTGCTTGTGGGCTTCCATAAGTGTGGTCACATACACCCAATAAGTAGTTGGCTTGGTAGTTCCTTTTAGAAAACCACCTTTACCTTTCTAGAAGGACACAATAAACCATTCTAAAATTTAACATATTACTAATCTCTCTATTTAGTGATCAAATTGACATTTAAAATAACTAATTGATAGATAAACATTTTTATCTACACCCAAATTATTAAAAAAAACTGTAAATTGAAAAATATAATTTTGGAATGAAAAAATATTTGAGCCACGGAAAAAGAAATCAAATTTGCTTCCGAATAGGTAAGCCATAAACCATTTTTCTTAAAATATTATGGTTCAAAAAAGAGATCATGGTTCAAAAATTTGAACTTCACACAACATTTAAAATTCCAAGTACCCATTAAATACAAATTGGCACAGTCAACACCAGTTCTTCAAAGGAGGACTGGTCAAGAACTTGCATTTCAATTTTACTCTCTATCTATTTCTCCCTCGCCCCAAATTCAATGCCTTTATAAACCCCAACAAAACACAATTCAGACCTTGCAAATTTTTACATAATTAAAACATCACTACGAGAATTCAAGAATTTGTATTTATGCCTCAAAACTACTACCATATTTTTTATGATTTTTATGAATTGTATTCCTTTGGGGCTTGTCGTGTTTTCCTCCATATTTCCAAAGCACTCCAAGCACTAGAACTATAATATAAGTGATATGTATAACACTTCCAAAAATTAATTAGCTGTATGAGACCATGTTGTGCAAAGTTCTTATCTCACAAGGAAAAGATAAATTTTATCAATTTCTAACTTTTATATCATATCTTAGATAAAACAAAGGAAAAATAAATCATTTTGTACACCATCAAATCTAGAGGGAGTGAGGGAAGTAACAAAAACCACATAGTTGAACAGGAATAAATGATCCTTTAGAATGGATTTTACCTTACACAACCTCCAGTTGTGGATGCATTAGGCCTTATGTTAATGCAGAAACATATCATCAATACGTTGAGATCTGAGTGGAAATAATATCAACATAGCCAAGCTAAACTTTGACATCTCCCTAGAAGTGCATTTGCTTGCTCTTAAGCATGGCCATTTAACCCAATTTCAAAGTGATAAAATTGGAAGTTGTTACACCCTACAGGTGTTCATAATCCGTGGATTTTGAGTGTAACTGAAAGTGATGTAGTAGAGACAGTTAACTTTTACTAATATATATATTTTTTAATCACTACATTTCAAGTGGAATTTAAAGTGGTGCAGGCGGAGATAGTTAAATTTTATTAATATATTTTTTTTATTCATTACTTTTAAATTTTCTTGATTTTTTTTTTAAAGAATTTTTAATTTAATTTCTTATAATCATTGAAGCCAATAAAATTGGAAAACTAAAATATTATTTGAGATAAATGATTTTGAAATTTATAAAAGTTAAAAATAAAAATAAAAATATAATAAATGAAAACAAAATTATGAATTTTGATTGGTTGAAATAAGCAACATTAATCACTAGTTACAAATTTAGCCTCATTAATAATATATCATAATATTAAAAATTATTATCTATATATTAAATTATATATTAGATGTTATATATGCTATATAGAATATATATTATAATATAATGTTAAAATTAATATATTACATGATAATTTAATATATTAATATAATATGTAATAATTAAAAATAATTTCATAATATACTAAAAATATATTAAATTATATACTAGATGTTGTGTATTCTATAGTATATATTTTCAATTTATTAATTTTTTAATATATTATATAATATTTTTTTAATTATATTTTTACATATAACAAGTAAATAAATGTTTAGGATGAAGAAAAAGTAATTAATGTGTTATATATATATATATATATATATATATATATAGAATTAGTGTTGGGAAAGTAAATAGACTTAAATTTACTTAAAAGAAAATGAACTATTTTGGAAACTGTGATAATGGAGTGGGGAAATCACAACTATGATAATGGAGCTGGGAAAATCGCTCTTATCGCTCAAAACTTTTGAGCCAATTACCTTTTAGAAAATTAATTTTAGATACTGTAAATAACATTAGTCATTATTATAGGGATCTCTACTTTTATTTGAGAGTCCAAAAATATGGAGCTAGCCTCATTCTACCCTCATTCATCCACCCCTTGGATAAACTGATGTATAGTCTCATTGCATGATTTGGCTCTCATATATTCCATTTATTGAAACTTTAAACTTAGTTTCAACTTTCTTTAATATTTTGGTTAAATATAAGATTAGAGTATTAGTTTATTAGCCTTCCAATAAATTGGAGGAACATAAATATGAGTTTTTCAGCCAAACCCAATAGCTTGATTTGGGACACTACTTGTCTATTGACTGTCATTAATGTATACCAAAATATAAAAATTGAAGATGCCTTCAATAGTCAATATAAACCTACTATTTAAAACAAAACTCCTGCTATAAAACTATTTAAGGATTCCATATTTAAATGTTGTTCATAATGGGTGCACCCCCTTGTAAGATTAATCACACTATAATAAGATATAAAAATCACAAGGTTCCAAGCCTATTTGTCAAGTTGGAGTAAATCCAATGCCACATTGCATGTGGAGTTCCATCATAGGCTTCTCTACAACATCATCCCTTAACCATGGACCTTCATGACAAACCTTATCTTACATAAAAGGATAATTAACAAAATGTAGGTTGAGGTTGTGCAAACTTTCTATTGCATGATGACCCAAGTTACATATGTCATAGACACAAGGTCATAAATTTGTTGTAGACTATCAAAATCCAATTTGAAGTCATCAAACTTAGGAAAATATTTAGGAGAATAGGAATTCTATAGAGAAACTTTCTCATTACTCATTCTTAGAAGACAAAACCCTAACCTTCTTTTTTTGTTTACAGACAGTTTCTTTAATCTTATCTTTATATTTCTTTAGACAATCATAAGCCCAAGAGGCCATATTGATAGCATAACCATTAGTTGGGGGGAAGTAGAGGAAATTCCAGGAAAGAAAGTATGAGGTTTGAACATAAAGTTAGTGCTACGATCTTTCAAGATAAAGAAGTCCTCAACATCTAGTTAAGTTCCTTTGAATAAGATCCTTGACATTCATCCATTTTTCATTAAAACTCCTCTCATCCAAGCTTGATTGAACTAAGTGATGGTAATAGTATTCTCATAGACAAGTGTTTGGTCTTGGTATCCATGACACTAGGGGGAATGGGGATGGGAAGTGGGTTGGATTTAAGAACAACAAGGATCGTAGAATATTTAACCAACCCAAGAGAATCCACATGTTATAACTAAAATGAGGACTTTGTTTGTGGCCTCGACTTGGCCTTTCTATTGTTTTACATGGCCCTTGCTTGAGCTCACTTAGTCACATACTTTAGTGGCGAACACAATGTATTTACACTGATGTGTCTAGCTAAAATTTAATGGGAAAATGAAGTTTAGTCCTCATATTTCAAATATTTCTTGTGGTTGGGATGGAAAAGGGGGCATATTTTCTTGTTTTAGTGGTTTTCCAATTCAATACTTCATTACCTATTCTTTGGAATCAAGGCCACCATAGACTTGCTAAGAGTACATTGCATGTTGTGGCATGAACTTGAAGTTCCACTAGCCTCCAATAAGATTCTCATGTGCCTGTTGAAGTACATTCCCAATCTCTTACCCTGCCACACACTTTAATACTTGGTTGGGCCCCAAATTGAACAACAATCCATTGACCATTTGGAATGCCTTGCTTTCCCATGCTAACCTTTAGTGGTTTCTTGCTTGTAATTCATGTATATTATATGAGGTTCAACTAATACTTGAAAGAAAATAGTGATCAACATTAATTAGAAAGAGGCAGCGATAAATATTGATAGACGACATCCATTCATATTTGTGCTCATCAAAAATTTGTTGAGTTTTTCTTGCAGAAACTTGGGATGAAAAAAATCTCACAAGCTTAGTTAAATTGTGTTATAAACAATCAAATGTCCAATGAGACGGTAGAAGATTTGGGTTTGAAAAGGATAACACACCCAAATCCTTATAAGTTATCTCGTCTTCAAAATGGTCAACAAATATTGATAAATGAACAACGCTTAGTTGATTTTCAGATTGCTTGGTATAAGGAAAAAAATTATCTAGCAAAATACATATCTATAAATTTATAACTACATATGTTTAGTCTATTTAAATAAATACATATTGATTAATGGTGGACTACATTATCTCTTCTTAATTTTTTTTTTTTGACATGTTAGAATATGGGCCATATTCTATTGAATAGGTCTAAAATTTGAAACATAGTAGACTATCTTTATTTAAGTATTAATTTAAAGTTTTAAACCATGTTTCCAAAAAAAATATGTAGACTAGATAGCTACTTAAAACATAAATAATTTTCTATGTAGATTTTACTCAAGAAGTAGATATTCTTGTTGCTTCAACAGGTGTGCCAAATTTGGTTCATGGTCATTACCTAAAACTTGGTGTAGTACTAGTTGATTTTGGCCTAAATGCAATAGAGGTATGGTACCTTCTAACTTCCTTTTTTTTAATCATATATGCTAAATGGTTAAGGAAATATTTGAGCACCTCCTGTTAGAAACAAATGCAATGGTTCAAGTAATTTATTTTGTTTTTTTACTAGTATGTCCTTTACTATGGCTTGTTGCTCTTTGTTTAGCATTCTTTGAAGATTGTAGTATTCTATGTTGTCGGCTAAGTCTGGATGCTTAGTAATTTCAAATGGCCTTATGATTTTTTTGTTGTAGAATTTAAGTTTCAATGTGTCTAAATTTGATTACAAATTGTATTGTTCATTATAATCATTGTTCAAGTTGTGAACATTGTTTGTTTCTGTATATTTCTGATTTTCAATCTTGACATCATTAATAGCATTCTCCAAATCACCCCATAGCTCATTTATATGGTATGTGTACTTTGCTTGATTAAGTTTTACTATTTTTTCTTTAGCAATGAAAGCCTCTTCCCATGTTGTGAACCTTGTTTTCAACATTTTTTCATCTATGGAAAATGAGACATATAGTAAAAGTTGTTCCCTAAAATATTTTTTGATGTCAACATGTATATTGTATCTTATATATTGAATAATTTGTTGTCTCTTTCTTTTTTTTAATTTTCCTTTTCCTATTTTATATTATGCAACAAATTCTGCTAGACAAACATTTGCCAATATTTGAGGATGTGCAATATAATGGTAAATTAAATTTTTACAAGCAACATTTTGTGAATCATCTGGCTCATTTTTTAGCTATGTGGAATTTTTCAAAATAAATGTACAGTTTTCAGCAATTGATGTGTTTATGAATATGCATTTCCTTGAACTATAGTTAAGAGGAAGTGAAAGCACAATGTGTACAACTTGCTGAGTAGACATTTGTTGTAGATTGAGGAAAGTATTTCCAAGTTTTGTTATCATTTTAATTGCATCAATGTTATGTTCTTTGTGCTATGTGCATATTTTGTTAAATGCATTTGTTATTGAGGCATTGCATTTTTTCATGTATGAGCTATATTACATTGCTGCAACATATGCATTTAAACAAATTGTGCATCTGTATTTGCTTTCCAAAGATGAGGAATTTTTTTACAAAAGGTATTCTTCCAAATGTGAGCTGGCTTTCTTTTCAAAAACATTTTTGGTCTAAGCAACATAGATTGTATGGCTAATATGTATTCTTCTTCATCCATGCTTATGTTCAATAGGAAATCCTCATAAGATGTACAACAATCATAAATTGAACATTCTAAAGTGGATCTAAGTTTTTCAACCAAACACATGTTTCTTTTTTCGTAGATGCATGGTTCTAGAATTCTTGTTGTTTTCATTGGTGGTTGTGGAAAACCAAAGTGACATTTTTTTTTTGGTCTTGCCACACTGTTTAGTATGGTGATGCATATGTATTTTAGCCATTTGTTCATTTAAAGTTTCAGTATTGCAAGTTATGTATTTGTCTACAAAATGTTCAATACTAGTATTAGTATCTTTTCCATATATAGGTGCATCTTTAACCCATAGCATGAAATGGTCATGCTCATTTCCTCGATTTTGGAATTCTATAACTAAAAAGTAGTCCAATACCTTTCCAAAAAATGTCTCATCTAAGCATATTAATTGTTTCATTGCATTAATCCTATGTTTATAATAGCGAGTGCAAATGGTTGGATCCTTTTTAATCAAATAGGTAATGTCAACTTCATTAAGCAATTCTTCCTAGTTTTCTGTTGATTTTTTTTTGTGTGAGATGTATAATTATTTCAATGTTTCCTTTAATGGCTCCCAATTTTTTTCTGCACTAGTGAAAGTTATGAAAAAAGTATGTGGACCCAACTATCGTATCATTGCAAAAAGATTTCTTTTCAGGTGTTGCAAATAGTCTGGTGAATTTCTTATTTTTTTGAAATCTACGTACCCAATGTCTAATTGCAAAATATTTTCAAGGTTTGGTTTGTGCTTGACATCTTTTGTTAGTAGGGCTCTACCTTTTAATTTCCCTTTGTGAATTCTTATCCATAGTGTAGAAAATACTTGGGCAATTATAATTTTAATGGTTTTTAAAAATAAGTTGATGGTATGATAAGAAAATGTTCAATTTGAATTTTGTAATTCCCATTGTGCAATTTTTTAGTATGAAATTATCTTTTCAATTCGTTCATCACGTGGTTCTTTGAAAAATAGTGTTGGAAAATTCATTTCTTCTGCATATTTGTCTTGGAATATTCCAATAGGTTGTTTTCCTTCAGCAGGTGCAATTTCGATGACTTTGTCTTGTATTGAATGTATAGTTCTTGACTTAGTAAATCCATGGATCAAGGTATCCGTTTCCATTTCTATTGGAATATTTGTGTCATTGTCTTTGTTGCTATCACTTGATGAAGAGTCAGTGCATGTAGTCTGCTCTTCTAAATGGTACAATTGGTCATGCCAATTTTTGTTCAATTTAACATTTTGCATTTTGTACAACATTGTTTTACAAAATTCGTTTAAAGAATTCATAATAACATTTGGTTGAACTCTTCCTTTTTGGTATGCATTTCGATATTGTGAACGTCTCTTTAATGTAATAGCAATTGTCCATGTTTCATTGGTGGAATGTGGCAACACTGTTTGTATAATGTTCATGTCTGTTGGGACATTGATAATTGTTCCACTTAGTCCAATTTGAGGTCTTTTGTATCCTAGTTTCCAAATTTGTGCAAAGGCAAGTTGAAGCTACACTAGCCTTTCTTCAAGTTCTAAAAGTGTAGTAGTGTATTGTAGTGGCTTATTTATTTTAATATGTTTTGGTGTTGTGTATATTGGGTTTTTTTTTTGCCTCAATTGGTGGTTACAAAACTTGCATATTTTGTTTCCAAAAAATCCTTGTGTCCTTAATAAAACTAGACCATATCTTTCCATTGTTTCTTGGCTTAGATTTATAATATTCTTTTTGAAACACAACTTCCCACAAATTGCACACATGTTTTGGTGTGTCTTTGATTTTCTCCATGTAAGATTGAACGGGTGTTTTTTTTCCCTCTTTTTCTATGTTTTGGATTTTAGGATTTTTGTGTATCTCTTGTTTTAGTTTATGAAGTGAGTTATGGAAAGTTGTACTAAACCTATTTCTGAAATTTGTAGAGTTGCAAGTTTTTACTTGTTCACTGTTTTTAATGGATTCTTTCAATTTGTGCATACTAATGTTTTGTTTAGGTTTTTTGCGTTTTGAATTTTAGGCTTTTTGCATATCTCTTGTTTTAGTTTACGAAGTGACTTATGGAGAATAGTGTGAAGCCATTTGTGATGTGTAGAGTTGCAAGTTTTTACTTGTTTACTGTTTCGAATGGATTCTTTCAATTTGTGCATATTAAGCCTTTCTTTGCTTTTCATTTTTTTTTTTTTTGGTTGTGCAGTATGAATGTCGTTTACCATTATTATCTTGACTTCACTTGGCTTATAATGTGTATGCATGTCATTGAATTTGCAACATATGACATTGTATACATTTGTCGGTTGTAGACATTTGCAATACACTTTGGTTGGTATCACACTTTTTCTGAGGAAACTTGAATTTTTATCTAAAAAATGTAGGATAGTCATTCAAAACAAAATTCAGAACATTCAATTTCATTTTGTTCAAATGGATCTCCAACTTTTGCAATAAATGTTTCCCAATTTGTCACACCACAAGTATTTTTCAACTCATATTTTAAGCATGTTTGAAGGAATTCATTTGCTATGTTTCCTCCATTTAGTATTGCATTGCAAAAGGATTTATCCATGTAGCATCTAAGACATGGGATGCCATATTCATTTTTGGTCAAACTTGCAATAGTATTGAAAAGACTATCACCACAATCTAATATTGATAATGCGTTTTTGCATAATCTAGACATTGTATCTATTTTTTTATGTGGAATTCTTTTTAGGGAGTACATATTTCTTCCAAATTGTTTAGATTGGTGAGCCTGTTGTTCAGGTGTGTTAAATATTTTCCTCACAAGCAGTTCAAAATGTCCATTTTTATGATCCTGATCATGGAAGAGAATAGAATATGTTGTACTTTGTGAATTTTCATTGAAATGCAAGTACTTTGTTTTTCCTATTAAAGACCAAATGCATATCTCAATATCTAACCACTTGGATAGCCACTTAATAAAAAAAAGCCTCCCCAAAGACCATACTCATTACAATTTGGCTTTGGAACTATAGATAGTGGCATGCGTCACAAATATGTACTAACATCATGAATTCCATGAATTTTGGATAGTGTGTGCGAGTATAGCTCATTTTGAATTGAAAACAAAGCGTGACGATCATCAATTGCCAGAAAATTTAGAAAATGATCAACTATTCCATTTCTTAGTTCAAGAGATGTGTATCACATATGTAACAGTAGTTGTAATGAGTCAAAAAGACAATCGCCTACATTGTATACAAAGGGCCTTATTCTAAATAGGTTATTATCTTCTAATACTTTGTCAATTGAGATATCTTGTTGTCTATTTTTTTATAGATAGTTCTCTACATCTATGATATTATCCAATGCAAAATTTGTTGTTGGTGATGCATATTTACTAAACTTGGACATTAAATATATTGACTTATCCTCCACAATTTGTTTTCTCATGTTAGTAATTGTTTTTGAGTGTTTACATTGGTTAATACATTGTTCCAATGGTTTTCTTTTTTTGGAAACAAGTGGTTCAAAATGTCCATTCAAATGGTTTTCATCATGGAACAAAATAGAATATGTAGTACTTCATGAATCTTCATTGAAATTCAAGTACTTTATTTTTCTTGTTGATGACCACATACATATTTGGATACCTAACCACTTTTCTAGCCATTTAATACAAAATTGGTCACCCCAAAGGCCATATTCTTTACAATTTGGTTTCTTAACCACAAATAGGCGCATATATTGTAAGTATGTATTAGCATCAATAATTTGATGCAATTCATTCAATGTTTTAGGATTTAGCTCATTTGTATATGAAAACAAAGCGTCATCATCATTTTTTGCTAGGCAATCAAGAAAGTAATCAACCATATCATTTCACAATTCTATGGAAGTGAAGTTCATATGTAACAAATATTGCCAAGAGTCAAAAATACAATCCCCTATGTTGTATACAAATGGACTTATTCTAAAAAGATTATTGTCTTTCAATACTTCATCTATTGTTCGTTCTTCTTTCGTATCCATTGGTTCATAACTTTCTACATCGATGATAGTATGCAATGATTTTTTTGATTCACAATTTTTTGACATTTTAAGCACCAAAAAAAAAAGACACACTAGAAATTGAAAAAAAAAGCAAAATAGGTGTAATATGTTACTTGTCAAATTCTATATGTTGTTGAACTATGTTTGTAGATACGATTGTTGCTTTTCTTTTCAATGCTCAGGTTCTGCAAAATAGGAAAATTAAACACATTATCAATGATTAAATAAAGAAATCATAAATTTTTATAAACATTAAATCAATAATAAATAGTTTGTCACTTCTTAATATATAGTTAACCATTTGTTCACAAGTTTATGAGTAGGGTTGACATGTAAATCTGATTTCTATATAAAATTTAAAGTAAATAAATAATTTATTTTTATTTATAATAATAAAATACAAATAAAATGTATGATCTATTTTTTTACTATATTTATTGCTTCCATACTTTAACATAGATTTATCTAAGATATCTATATAATACTAAATAATTTTCTTTACAAAAAATGTACTTTAACATTGCAAAAGATAAATATTTAATCTACTTTAGAAGTAATAGAATATTCTTTACCATGTTGAATATTGTAACAATTTTAAAACTATTCAAAATATTTACACCCACTATCCCAAATGTAATTTAAGAAAAAAGAAATGACAAACATTCCATACATATCCATATGTTGTACAAAATAGATATATTTCTTATAAGTCATCCCTCTCTAAGACTAAGCCCTAAATTAGATCAATAAAAAATATTCATAATATCTTTATTTATTTATCTATTCTGTATGTATATGTCAAGTGCTCTATGTCTCTTTAGCTCAAGGATACTGTTAGAAAAATCCAAGGTCATTGAGATTTTAAAACATCATAAGCTATCTCCATCTATGCCAATGATCTAAATGTTAGGACTAGGGGACTAGTTATTGCTGTACACCTTACATGTCCTAGGGCTAATTGCAATTACTTAATACTAGTAATATTGTAAATAATATGCCCCCATGGAAGAGGGCATCTTGCTTGGATGGAATCTTGATATTCCATTATTGGCACTCTCAACCATGTGTCATTGGTCTTATGACTAGTAAGAAGCCATTGAATAGGGGGTTACCAGGTGTACTATGACTTGCACCTTTGGCCCATTCTTTGTAGTGTATGTAAGAGGTGCGTAAGTGATAATTACTATGCCTACATGGTACTTCTAGGAGTTACTTTGACTCTTGGGAGTCAAACTAGTCAATTGGGAGTTACATTCTACTTGTGGAGGAGTTACACTTGAGGTGTTTGAAAACCATTCTTGGTTTCGTAGGTCTTCCTAGCTATATCCACAAGACTTGGGATGGAAATAGTATGCTCATTTTTATGCAAGGTTATGCTGCCAAAATTCCTCCAAGTTCAAAGTGTAAATTTGCTGTGAAGCTTGAAATTTGATATTGTGTTAGATTGGATTAGCCACCAAATAGACCTAATGAAGAAGCTATAGGATCATACACATTATTCATGTCTTCAATGTTCACTAAGATAAAATTAAAGGAACAATGTGAACTGCCACAAAAGCTGTGGAACTCTCAAGCTCTACCTTAACTCTATGACTGATATTTGGAAAAGCTAACCAACATAACCTTCCCTAAAGGCCAAATTTCTATTAATAAGTTTTCCTTTTTCCTCCTCTCCCTCTACTTAGTCACCATGTGCTCTCATATATAATCCAAACTCTCCATGGACTATTGAGTGTAAGATCAAGGGAATAGAAATTTTTTGAGCCAAGTATCCATGTCTTTTAAGGACTTAAAGTAAATAACGATACAAGTATCATTTAAAAAATCTCTATGCATTGTAATTGCTTTATGGTTTGACAATGTGATAGAAGTACCAAGAATTCAAGAATAGATAATGGAGAGGTTACTACACAAAGGAGGGCAAAAATTCAAAGGAACTAATAAAGAGGGTATGCACAACAAAGAAAAGTTTCTCTCACTTTATCTTCAAAATGAAATAATAAATAAAATGATATCAGTAGAGCATAGCTCTATTAATTTAGAAATTGCAAATTGTCATTTACATGAGAAGAGCGGCCTTTAAAAGAAATTGACCAATCTATGCAATTTCCATCTACCCTAACAACGTATAATCTCATAAAACATATACCAATTACAGTAACAACTTTTGGCTAATCACCTAATTTATAATTAAGGAATAGAGAGAACACTAAAAATTATAATAAGAACACTAAAAATTAAAATACAAATACTCAAGTCTTGACAGCACATGAAGAGGAAATATGATTCCCAACTCCTCAAACCCAGTATCCATGATTCCCTCTCTGCATTAAGGAGGTTGTTTTCCCTTGTTTTTGTTGTGGGCCAAGAAATTTAAATGAAGAGTCGACTAAGATAATTCACTTAGCTTGCAAGGTAAAGCTTCATTTCTTTCCAAGTGGGTAAGTTAACATTATCTACATTCTTCTAGTATTTTATTGCCTATAGAAATGAAGATTGGTGAAGCTGGAAAGATATCGTGTGGAAACATGGTATTTGCATTTAATATTTAATCAAAAGCAACTCATAAAATTGGAATTGAGAAGAAAGATGTTAATTCTTCATGATTTTTTTTGTTTACAATTCATGCATAACTGTGATTTGTTGTCAATAGATTTGCACCCTGCTGAATGTAATATTCAACAACCTACTAAAACATGGAAACCTTCTTTGGATGTGGGTGATCTGAACAAAGAAGGAATCTCTAGAGTGAGCTGGTTCTCTGAATGATAAGTCCTATCCTAAAACTTTAGAGGAAAAGGGATAAAAAGATGAATTGAAATAAATTTGAATCTAACTAAAATTTCACTTAAAGTTATGAAATTCAAACATTGACACTCACAACAGCTTTCCTATCACAATGAAAATCACAACCTCACTGGCACATACTTTCATCAGTATTTTGCATGAAGATTCCTAAATGAAATACAACAAGCAACCTAAAACTATGCAATTCTGAAACACAACTCACAACAACAAGACATAAAAGGATTCTGATTTGAACCACAAAGACATCAAATTGCTATTATGAAACTAAGATAGAAATGAGAAGGAGAATATTGGTGCTTTATTAAAACTGAAAGAGTGAATAATTCTGAACTGAGTACAAAAGGTTCACAAACTCAAGATGTGTATGAGAAGGAACTGCATTTGAACTAAGAAAGAGAGCCAAAAAACTAAGTCTATCAAGGCATAACTCTCAAGAAACCCTAATCTGAGCTCAGAAAAAAGCTTCAAACTGTCTCAAAACTGCATAAAAGCAAAAAAAAGCATATTTCTTTTATGATCAACCATGTCAAGCCTCCAAAAATAGGCTAAATCTGCTTTAAAATCTAGGAAAACACCTTATCTCTCCAAGATAAGTCATAAATCTGACCAAGAGGAAAAGTCAACAATAATATGCTAAAAATAGCAAGAAATCATAAAACAATTTATAGAATATTGCTTTGCGATTTTGCTTTACAAGATTACAGCTTCTCACAATTTGTCTTTTTTTTGCAATTAAAGATTAAAAATATTTTGCAAAAAGGAAAACCTTCTTATCTCTCCATTACAATATTTGATTTTCTCACAAAATCATAAAAATATTACACATCATTATCTTCTCATCATTCTTTCTCATTGATTTCTCATAAAACCAATTAAAAAAAATAAAGAACCCTAAATAGATAATCATCAAAACCTAATCCTAGGTTATTAGCATCCCACCATAATATTCTCATTGTTTTCTTAAATAACATAACCCACATTCAAGTCTTCATAATTCACTAAGGCAAAAGAACAAGTCTTAAAGACTTAACATATCGACCTAACACACAAATTTCAGCCCCCCTCAAATATCAAAATTTAGACTCAAATTAAATCATAATGCAAGGATTACCCCATGTGCTTGACCAAATATTCCAAATGATGATAAGGTTGAATTAGGGTTTCAACAAAACAAAGTCAAACCCTAATCATCACTTTATTTCACACTCTCCACTTTGAAGGAAAAGAGCTCTGCCTGAGAGCACGTTGCCATGATAGTTGAGCTTGGTCTGAGAATCCACATGCTTTATAATCTCCATCTCCACCTTCTTGTAGCTAAACTCCTCAATGGGTTAGCTTACTTTGTCTATTATTCAAGCTCTCTTACACTTCCTGTGACTTCGCCTTGTTTGGCCAACCATACATGAGCTCGAGTTTTATTTAAAATCTCTAGGAGAGAGATCATTTATGGGTTTTTGCTTCTACTTCTGTGCACAAGGTAAGTTATTCACTCATGGCTTCATATTTTTTTTCACTCTTCACTTTTCAACCGCGGCTAACATAAATTTTAATGCCTCTACTTGTATCTTCTGTGTCCACATTTACTATTCCTGTGAGCTCAACCCACATTAAGAGCTCGAACCCCTTGGCTTCTGGAAGCTTCATGGAGTTCTTGGCCATGGCTATACACAATCTCCATAGACATGAATTGGTAATCCTTCTTTGCTAGATATCTTATACTTCAGAGGCTTAAAGAATCTCTCCTTTACTTATGAGTTTCTAGCCATTTTCAAGCTGCGCCAGATGTATATTATAGAAAGCATTACTTTAGAGAATTTAGGCTTGACCCAAAATAGGAAATCCACCTTCTTGTGTACTTGAAGACTAATCTGTATATGGGTACTTGAAACTTTTGAATAAAACTACATTTCCTTTATCTTGATGCTCGTTAGCTTACTTTGTCTATTATTCAAGCCAGATTACACTTCCTGTGACTTCACCTTGTTTGGCCAACCATGCATGAGCTCAGGTTTTATTTAAAAGCTCTAGGAGAGAGCTCGTTTATGGGTTTTTGCTTCTACTTCTGTACACAAGGCAAGTTATTCACTCATGGCTTCATATTTTTTTTCACTCTTCACTTTTCAACTGCGGCTAACAAAAAATTTAATGCCTCTACTTGTATCTTCTGTGTCCACATTTACTATTCCTGTGAGCTCAACCCACATTAAGAGCTCAAACCCCTTGGATTTTGGAAGCTTCATGGAGTTCTCGGCCATGGCTATACACACTCTCCACAGACATGAATTGGTAATGCTTCTTTGCTAGATATCTTGTACTTCAGAGGCTTTAAGAATCTCTCCTTTACTTATGAGTTTCTAGCCATTTTCAAGCCGCGCCAGATGTATATTATAGAAAGCATTACTTTAGAGATTTTGGGCTTGACCCAAAATAGGAAATCCACCTTCTTGTGTACTTGAAGACTAATTTGTATATGGGTACTTGAAACTTTTGAATAAAACTACATTTCCTTTATCTTGATGCTCGATTTACCACAGGGAATTCACATTATAATGTCTTTACTTCTTCATGTAAAAACCCCATATGGGTTATCGTTGTTACTGCATCTTGTATTTTAAATGTAACTCTGAAAATGGGTACTTGAGATTTAAAACTGCAAAATTATTTGTATGATTCTATTCATATGGGCTCGACCCAAAACAACTAGTGGTTTATTTCAGACTCTCGAAAGAAAAGAATGTCATGGGTATTTGTATATTCATTTTTATCTCCTTGGCATTCTGCACTTAATGAAAAGAATGCATCTCCATTGCATCACTGCTGAAAACCATCACATGGCTATGACTATACAAAATTTGAATAAATTTGACCAAACACCTAACTAGAAACAAAAGAAACTAACATTCATTTGAAACCCCAACGTGGGTATTTGCTGTTTGTCTTTATTTGCCTTCAGAAATGCAAACTCATGGTGAGAATAACAAAACTCTGTGTGTTCATCTGTATTTAACTTATGGGCTTGACCCAAACAGTGATGGTTTACTCTTATATTCTGTTCTATTTTTTAAAATATTCATATAGAAATTACCTTGACCACCATTGTTTCTTTTGCACTTTTAGTTGCAAAGCTATACTTGGCAATTATTATTAAAACTGGATTTGACCTCTCTCCTACTTCTGCATTTTCAATTAATCATGTAAAACTAGGCTTCTGAAGCATTCAAATTTCTTACTTTCAGCATAATTTGTACTTGTCCATTGTGAAGAGAAAGAATTCTTAATGTATACTATCCCCATGCTTGTTCTCTATATGCACAATAGTGTCTTTTGATTTTCCTTAACCTTAACACAAATTTTTCCTTTTTCTCTTGAACTTCGTAGAGATTTTAGATTAAAACATTGCAACACTGTTATGGACTACACCTTACTTGACCTCTTCCATGCATGATTAACACCTTTTGAAACACCTTTATTATGCTTTCTCATTCCTCATCATTATGAAATGATCATTTCATATTGCATTCACTAATGCTGCATTGCATTGAAAAATTGATATTCCTTCAACTTCTTATTGCTTGGAATCTCCACATAACTGTTCATATATATTATGCCTAACACTTGTAACTCACTAAAGATAATTTCGAATGAACATTGTGTTTTGATTGCTGTCTTATACCAAACACTTATACATAACACTGTTTGAAGCACCATCTCAACGAGAATGAGCTATTTGTCCCTACACACTGCATTCAATGAAAGCTCACATGTTTCCTCACATGTTTCATTTTTATCATGTGATTCTTAATTCTGTATTCACTTCCTGGTCAATTGGAACTGGTTATTCATTTAACACTTGAATGCACTGTCTGTCTTTCATGCTCTTGAGCTTCAACATGGTACTTTTCATACATTTTTGTATTCCACTTAACAAACAGTTTTCAAAATCTGCTCTCTTTCATGATGAAAATCAAAACAAAACTCTCCATTAAGGCATAATGTATGCCTGTTCACTATCCTTGACTATGAAAAGAACACTAATAACTACAACTTGCATGACATATGTGATTATGATCAACAAGTAACATAGAATATGAATTACTCAACAATGTTTGATATAAATGTAC